>PITA01012702.1:0-60720 GCA_004023965.1 Spilogale gracilis | reverse complement strand
TCCTTCTGCCACTGTCCTCCAGTTTGCCCCTCATGCACCGCAAGTAAGTGAGACCATGCGATACTTGACTTTCTCTTCTTGGCTTATTTCACTCAGCATAATCTCTTCCAGTCCAGTCCATGTTGCTACAAAAGTTGGGTATTCATCCTTTCTGACGGAGGCATAGTACTCCATTGTATATATGTACCACATCTTCTTATCCATTCATCTGTTGATGGGCACCTTGGCTCTTTCCACAGTTTGGCGATTGTGGCCATTGCTGCGATGAACATTGGGGTGCATATGGCCCTTCTTTTCACTACTTCCGTATCTTTGGGGTAAATGTCTAAGGGCCATTTTTAATGAACCTTAAAAATTGTTTTGCCAGTGAGCTGGGGAGACCATATAATATGGGGTAGTTTGCCTTAATCATTAAATAGCTAACTTGTGAAACTTAATGGGGGAATGCATCATGAGAGTTCCACTCATTACAAGTGCCCTCACAGTGGTCACTTGCTCAGGGAAGCAAAGGAAGGGGGGAAGGCAATACTATGAACAATAGATATACTTCTTCCTCAGGTCCTTTCTCAGGTTTGGCCCACCAATGTTGAGCATCATGACACCAATAAGTTTGTTTGGACCACTTTTATATCCACCTACAAATTGTCCAATGAGTCACTTTGATGGCCCCTTTGTTAAGCAATGGGGAACAAGAACAGTAAGTAGGTAATGAGATTGTTAAGTAGCCTCAGATTTACAGAGTCATTTGTGCCATCTTTGCTGGTTTCTAGCTCCATTAAACCTCCTTATAAGATTATGCCAATTGGTTTACAAGACAACCTGGATCTTAACTGACAAATTTCAGTGCAAGGAAAAACCAGCTAACATAAGATAAAAAGCTTGACTAGTGAAAGGAGTGACCTAAAATATGTTAATCAGGAACCTACTTTTGAACAATTAAGGAAATCTCTGGGTCTAGAAATTCAACAGTGGAGTCTCAAGGATGATATTAATGGAATCTACACCAAGGATTCATCCCAGATAGTGGTACATAGGTGACCCAACCCATAGTCCCACTAGAAGCCAAATGGTGATGTTATCTATGATTAACACAAGTGTTCTTCCTTCTGCACTTCTCAGTGAACCTTGAGATAAACAGAGACGTCCCCTTCCCCCATCACCCATTTTACTCAATATTTCAGCTTTCAATACAAACAAAAGTCAGAATTAGGCCATGGTCCCTATATTCCCATCTGGGACATGAGGATGTATGCTGAGGTCATACTTCAATGATAAGGTGGATGAGAACTGAATTTCTAGGACTTTGGGATATTGAGATACATATGACTGTGGTCTCTGTAGCCACTGATACTAGGATGAGAGGGAAATAGATAATGCCCAATTGCTTTGGGTTTGAGCTCACAAAATGGGACCTTATCTAAACTCAATTAGGAATATGTCCCTATAGACTAAAAATCTCCATTGTTATGGCTTCCATTATTGAATGTATTATTGCATAGATGTATTTTCTATGTACATCTCACTTACTTTTACCCTTAAGCCCTAATGACAACTGCTGTATTTTAGGACCATTTTAATCCAGCATATGTAAAACTGTAAACCTACGAGGCTACCAGTGCCTTGGACTTTGCCATCCAAAAGCAACTGGGGAGCAAAAAAATATTTGTCTTCATTGGTGAGTTTAATGAAACAAAGGTTCTCTATTTCATTTTTCTCTATTCATGAGTCTTTTCAGTCTGAGTGTAAGGCCTTGGGTGACTAGTGACACAACTGATTATAATCAGCCCAACACCATAGTAGAGAAATGGATGTAGTGTCACTTGGAAATGCAACCTTCACAAAGGTTTACTGCCCAGGATGAGTGAAATAGGTATGTAACAATTGATATCACAAATGCCCTTTCTAGCAACCCTGTTCACACAAGTAATTAGGATTGTAAGTTTACCTTATGTGGAATGGTTATAATATACTTTTAATGTCCTTCCATAAGTCCGTAATATGGAAAAAAATGCCCTGCTTCCAGATCAAGGACTAACCTTCCACTAATATTGATGACATTCTCCACTGGACCCAGACTAGAGCACTACCCATACGGACTAAATACTGTAATGACACATGCAGCAACATAGCTGGACCATGAATATGAACAAGATACAAGAACCTAATACCCAAGTAAAATAGTTGGGAGCAAAATGGAAAGGGATACATTGTCTCACTTCCAGCTCCAAGGAGTCAAGTTTCTTTTTTCCCCTCTCTAGTCCAACAAATAGAAAGGAGGCCCAGCAATTAGTGGGACTATTCAGCTACTAACAGTCTCATACTATCTCGATGGCATCTATCTATAAGGTTACCATAAAGGCTTCTACCTTTAAGTGTGCCCCAACCAATAGGATGCCTTACAGCTCCTTCAACAGGCTTCTCAGGCCATCTTTCTGCTTTGTCTGTTTGGTCCACATTTGACTTTTTTTTTTTTTTTAGTGTTTCAAGATTCATTGTTTATGCACCACACTTAGTGCTTCACGTAATACACACCCTCCTTAATACCCACAACCAGGCTCACCAATCCCCCCATGCCCCTCTCTTCCAAAACCCTCAGTTTGTTTTGCAGAGTCCACAGTCTCTCATGTTACATCTCCCCCTCCAATTTGATGGTTCTCACCAACTTCTCTACCAATCTGAGTCTATGACAGAAGGACAATGCCACCAGTCAGAGGTGACTGTTAGGCTGCTGAACCCAAAATCTGCATGAAGGGTATATCCTCCTTGAGATACTATTTGTCTGTTATTGAGCGTTAGTGGATATTGAGCACCTGGCTCATGGATGTGAAATAGCCTTATATCCAGAAACAAACAAAAGTTATGAATACTTTGACTTTATTCTCCAATAAGGGTATTTTGAATCAAAGTGTAAATTTTCTACAAAATATATGCTCATATGCATATTCATTAACCACAGAAAAAACATCTTATATGATTAATTTAAAATAATTTAGTCATGTATAATTATTATACTTACTAGTGAGTCTTTCCCCGTTAGAAATTTTTTGTTCCTTTACTTGCAATTGGGTTTTTGACATTGACTCTTGATGCTCAAGCACAGGGTTTTCATCTGTAATATTATCATAAGGTACATAAAGAGATGCATTTAAAGCACTAAATAGGAAAACATCTATAGTGAAAATTATTAAGTTTCAAACATAACATCTACAGGAACACTTTCTTTCACATAAACATCTATAAATAAATTACTATAATGTGAAATCTGACATGAAAAAGGTGATGAGGATTTTAATGAGTAAGCGTTGAAGCTATCTCCTTCATTCATGAACATTTCTTGCATTAAATATGCATTAAATATGCTAATACATTAGGTTAATGCATATTAGTATGACAAAAGTGAAAAAAATATATACATTATCACTATATTGTTTTTCATTGCAAAATATTCAAAACCTCATAAAATGTCCAAGTATAGGAAACTGCCTGAATAAACCGTTATCCCATAGTTGGTGGCATAAATTTGGCATAAGTTCTCATGACTAATGTGATAAAGACCTTTATAAACTGACTTAGAAAGATTTCTAGAAGATAATAATAAAAGGTAAAAAAAATATGAAAAGGGGATAATCTGTAATCAATCTTATGATTTAAAAGGAAGTCAAATTTTAAAAACAGAGAGAGAACAAAATAGGGATGCCTGGATGGCTCAATTGGTTTAGTGTCTGACTCTTGATTTCTGCTTAGGTCTGATCACAGGAACATGAGATGAGTCCTGCATCAGGCTCTATGCCCACCACAGAGTCAGCTTGAGATTCTCTCTCTCCCTATCCTTTGGCCCCTCCCCCACTCACTTGCATGCATGTGCTCTCTCTCTCCCTGAAATAAATAAAAAAGAGAGAACAAAATAGATACTTTTAAAACGGAAAACATGAAACGTGTAAGAAAAAATATGATTGATAATCTATAAGATGAGAGGGAATACTGGAGAAGGAATGGTCATCTCTACATATACTTTTTTTTCTTACTTATTTTCTACTTTTAGAAGTAGGTTTATGTTCCACATATTCCAAACACTGAAATAAAATCAACAAGTATAAGTTAACTAAAAATGGAAAGAAACTTAAATAAATGGAATTACAGAGGAAAAAGTACTAATCTAAGTGAACAATGTATTATTTGATATAAACCCTCATTCTTGGACAAGAGAGGACGGAGAAAACTATAAACATATCACAAAATCCTTCAATAGTTTTTTTTTTACTTGTATATAATAAGCAATTCTGAAATAATTTCAGAAACATTACAGGGATGAGCAAATGAATAAATATGTTAATATTCAGTGTCAGGTTTACACTGTAAAGCAAAGGACATATGGAATATGGAAAAACAAACATGCGTATGGAATAAAAAGAAGGCAAGAATAAGTACTGAGGGGATGGACTGAAATTGAAGGGTCCATGAAAACTCATAATTTCTAAGTATGTCTCTGCCTGTGTATATGTATGTATATGTGCACATATATGTGTATGTATGTATAGGAATGCAACTCCAGGCCAAACTCTTAATATTTGTCATTTTAGGCCCAATTATAAACAATTACAAAGTTTCTACCTGGCAGTACTCATTGAGGGTGTATTTTGTCACCCCACATGAAGTTTAATACATAGCTAGTGAACTTCAGAAAGTGGAGATTGTTGCAGTCAAAGACTAAGATTTTTTTAAATATTTTATTTATTTATTTGATAGAGAGAAACACAGCTAGAGAGGCAACACAAGCAGGGGGAGTGAGAGAGGGAGAAGCAGGCTTCCCTCAGAGCAGGGAGCCCAATGTGGGGCTCGAACCTGAGACTCCAGGATCATGACCTGAGCCTACAGCAGTCGCTTAACCAACTGAGCCACCCAGGCGCCCCACAAAGACTAAGATTGACCCATGCCTTGTACTTATGCATTCTGCAACTCTATGCCAGGTGCCTCGATTAGAGACACTTTGTGAAAAGGGGAGGAGTTAGCTAATCCACTGTACATTTCAGGTACTTCTCAATAGACAACTTTACTAGGGAATTTGAAGATACTTTTCTCATTTTCAACTCAGTATTAGGACTTCTATCCTAGTCATCCTATATCAACATCTGCAAGGTTCTTGGGTTCAAAAACAGACAACCTTTTGTTTGGGGCTCCTTCTGCTATGAGATGATCTTCCCCAAAACCTTACTATCATCTGACCCTTTCCTGGTTTTTTCTGTGGAGAAAATGAAACCTTGGTATAGCTGCGGTCTTTTCCTGTTTAGACCCTTGTTTATACTATTGTAATAGGTGAATAAAAGGTTAATTGCTACTTTTGACAAAATCAAAATATGACAGTTTGACAAAGTCAAAACTGGAAGATTTTTCTCTGACAAATTGTCATAGTCAACAATAAAGCAAATTCCTTCCTGGAAGGAGCACTTTGAGAGGAGCTAGTGAGTCTACAAGACTCTTTTGAGAGATACTACTGGATCGTTTGCAAAAATGATAAGACCCTACATGGCACATCACTAGTCAAGACAATGTATCTCCAAAAGTGCTAGTGGCAACTTTTAGTGATCTCCAGGAAGGTACAATTGTATTATTTATATATACTTTTAAGTTCTGAGCATGAATAATTGTTCTTTTATTTAGCTCCCAATTCACTGGTCAAATTAGATGTTCAATAGATGAGCTCTGAAAAACATAAGAAAGCAGTACCTTGGCTACTGCCTATGGTCCTCTGGTGATGGGACCTAAAGTTATTGGGGACCCAGAATGCTGAGTTGCACCCAATGCTATTGCTAACTTTAAGTACCTCACCCCCGGTGCTAATTGTTAGCCTATGACTCATTAATTTATTGATATCTGTGCTTTAGGAAAAATAATGTAAGGTCTTGATCCAGGGACCTTAAAAGACCTTAGTGACTGGGTAGTTCCCTTCCACAATACAGGAGATAATCTTCTTAAACTTGGTGAGGGATACTGACATCTATGGGGCTTATTATACAAAATTTCTTCTTTGAGAGCCTAGACAGAAGTCATGTTGCCCACAGAAGTGGAGGAAAGGTAATGAATGAAAGAACACAAATCTCTGGGACTGTCTTCTTCCTCAGCTTGGTACTATTTGACCTCTGAAATGAAAGCCCATACATGACAAGATTCTTCCACTGAAGAACATTTGGATCACTATTTTAGAGATAATAGTGGCCCCAAGTATAACCCTGGTAGTCCCTTGGGTCTGCATGGATGGAGTGAGGATGAAATTTTTAACTAGACTCAGATTTCCAGGTTTATTTGTGCCACAATTGTCTTATATCAAGCTCAATTCAACCTCTTCACGAGGTCCAGTCAATTGGTCTACCACACAGTTTAGATCTTAACTGACAAATTTCTGGGCATGGAATAGTAGTTACCATCAAGATACCAACTACTGACCAGCAGAAAAACTGATTAAAAATGGTAATCGGGCAGCTACACCTGTACAATCTGAGCAAAGGCTTTCAGTATATTGTGTATTCATACTATATACTGAAGTACATATACTATATATATATATATAGTACAAAAATAGACACATAAATTAATGAAATAGAATAGAAAACCCAGAAAGGAACACACAACTGTTTTGGCCAAGTAATTTTCAATAAAGCAGGGAAGAATAGCCAATGGAAAAAAGACAGTCTCTTCAAACAAATGGTTTTGGGAAAACTGAGCAGCAACATGCAGAGGAGTGAAATTGAACCACTTCCTTACACCATACACAAGAATTAATTCAAAATAGATTAAAGACCTAACTGTGAGATTAGAGAAGAACACAGGTAGTAACCTCTTTGACAAAGGCCACACATCTTACTAGATATGTCTCCAGGGGCAAGGGAAACAAAAGCAAAAAAAAATTATTGGGACTTCATCAAAATAAAAACCTGCACAGTGAAGGAAACAATCAACAAAACTAAAAGGCAGCATACAGAATGGGAGATATTTTCAAATGATATATTTGATAATGGGTTAGTATCCAAAATCTATAAAGAATTTATCAAACTCAACACCCGAAAAACAAATAATCCAATCAAGAAATAGGTAGCAGATATATGAACAGACATTTTTCCAAAGAATGCATCCAGATGGCTAACAGACACATAAAAAGATGCTCAACATCACTCATCATCAAGTAAATGCAAATCAAACCCACAATGATATATCACCTCCCATCTATCAAAATAGCTAAAATTAACAACACAGAAAGCAATAGATATTGGTGAGGATTCAGAGAGAGAGGAACCCTCTTACACTGTTAGTAGGAATGTAAACTGATACAGGCACTCTAGAAAACAGTATAGAGGTTTCTCAAAAGTTAAAAATAGAACTTCCCTACTATCCAGCAATTGTACTGCTAGGTATTTACCAACAGCATACAAAACTACTGATTTGAAGGAATATATGCACCCTCCATGTGTATAGCAGTATTATCAACCATAGCCAAATTATGGAAAGAGCCCAAATGTTCTTCCAGTGAATCTTAACATGAGTCAAAGAGCCCAGCCAATTTTTATGCTGAACTCTCAGCTTTCAAAAATGAAAAAGACTAGGGGATAGGCCACATTCTGATATACCCAATGGACACCTAAAGATCTCTGCTAAGGAAAGAAATTAACTAGGAAATAATGATAATTGCCTTTCTTTCTTTCTTTCTTTCTTTCTTTCTTTCTTCCTTCCTTCCTTCCTTCCTTCCTTCCTTCCTTCCTTCCTTCCTTCCTTCCTTCCTTCCTTCTTTCTTTCTTTCTTTCTTTCTTTCTTTCTTTCTTTCTTTCTTTCTTTCCTTCTTTCAAGAGTTTGGGGTGCCTGGGTGGCTCAGTTAGTTAAGCAGCTGCTTTCGTCTCAGGTCATATCCCGGAGACCTGGGATCGAGTCCCACATCAGGATTCCTGCTCGGCGGGAAGACTGCTTCTCCCTCTCTCACTCCCCCTGCTTGTGTTCCCTCTTTCGCTGTGTTTCTCTCTGTCAAATAAATAAATAAAATCTTTTTTAAAAAAAGAAAAAGAAATAAAATTTATTTTAAAAAAAGAGTTTGTTTATTTACTTGAGAGAGAGAGCAAACATGAGTGTGTGCAGGGAGGGCAAGTGGAGAAGCAGACTCCCTGATTATGGGGTAGTCCAACAAGGGGCTTGATCCCAGGACCCCAGGATCACGACTTGAGCCAAAAGCAGAATCTTAACCAACTGAGCCACCCAGGTGCTCCTGGACAACTGCATTTCTTAATGTCTTTTGAATAGTGGTACAGAAGTGGCTGTAATCACAACAACCTTTGATAGGATGACAGGAATATAAATAATGTTGCCTTGTTTGGGACCAGACTTTGGGTGGGTTCCCTTGGATCAACCAAAAATTCCATTGTTAAAGTTCCAACAAATAAATTTATTATTGTTAGAGATATATTGCTTATATGCAACTACACTCACATTCTTCCAAGCCCTGATGGAAATTGTTGCAGTTAGAGTCATTTTAGAGGTGCATAAAAAGGCTGTGAATCTATCTAATTGCCAGCACCTAGGATCACTGTCTCCCAAAAATCTTCCTGGGAAAGAAAAGAAAAAAGCTGCCTTCTTTGTTGAGCTTAAGACAGCAAAATCTGCTTGAAATTATATCCGAATTCAACAAATCGGTTTGTGTGTCTGGCCTTGAGTTCATAGATATTCAGTTGATTTGGGTCATTCAATCTATAGGACAGCCCTTGCTACCACTGACACTGTGACTATTATAGAAACTATTGTCCAGAGTGTAGGAACTTGTTATGCAGCAATTGATATTGCAATAATTTTCAGTATCCCTCTACATGGAAGTTATTAGGATCAGTTCTCCTTATGTGGAATGGGTACATATCATCATTTATATCCATCCACAAAGCTATCTGAATTTTCTATCTGTCATCAATGTACAAACCCTGGAAAAGATCCTCACTACCAGAAGGAGGAGTAGCCTTCTATGCTATTGATAATAGTATCCTATTGGGTCCAGACAAGGAACTAGCCATCAAGGGCTGGAGACCCTGCTGATCCAAAGATGGCACACTTGATGGACCATTTTTACAAAGTTTAAGTACCTAGTACCCAGGGAAATTCATGGGCATGATCTACAAGAGGTATGGTGCCTCTTTCCATAAGAGAAGACTGGCTTTGGCCCTCTCTGCTCTGACAATTATAAAAATCTGATGATTGATATAACTATTCAACTACCTGTATTCTAAACGCTCCCCATCAATGGAGTTATAAGAAAGGTCATTTACTTTTAATAGATCCACAACCAGAAGAATGACCTGGAAGCCCTCAAACAAGCCACTGACACTACCCTTCCTCTGGGCCCCTTTGATCTATTTTGCTTTTTGAGTTACAGATCTCAACAATCTTTCTATTCACCAGTGGAGTTTAAGGAAGAAAAACATTGCTATAGTTCAGAGGCTTCTGTTACACTTCTGAATCCATCATCTCTAGGAGTAGCTAGCTGAAAGATATACACCCTTTAAGAAACAGAAAGAAACAATTTATTATTGGGCTTCAGTGAATACTGAGCATATGACCCATGATTACAACATAGACTCAATACAAGCAATTCCATCCAGAAGTTATCAATAGTTTTACTTTTGTTCTTTCTCTTAGGGTATTCACACTTCAAATCAAAGTATGAAAATTTCTATAAAATATGTGCCTATATACACATTCATGGACCAAAGTATAAAGATCTGATGAATATAATTTAAAATAATTTAGAGTTATCTATATTATACTTACTAATAAACGTTCCATCTTGGGTAGCTCTTTGTTTCTTTACTTGCATTTCTATTTTTGACTTTGAGTCCTGATTCTTAAGAATAAGGTTTTTGTCTGGTACATCATCATGAGCTACAGAAAGAGATATGTTTATTATTATTCACTAACCAGAAAAATGGATCCATTGTGATAACTCCAGAGATAAAATTTATAATAAGTATATGGCAGTATTTTCTCTCACTTTTATAAATAGAAAATATAAGTAAATTACCATAATGCTAGAACTAACCTCAGTGAGGAGAATTTTAATGTGTGTGTTGAAGTAGTTTCATTATTTCCAAAAACTTCTTGGCATAAAATATATTTTATATTAGTTCCTACCTTTTGGTTACTTATAGTTTAGGTTAATATATGTTCATAGACTTAACAGTGTAAGTGTATACATATAAGATTACTCATTATACCATTTATAGTTGCAAAATACTCAAAAGCACCTAAATATATATGCATATGAGATTGGCTGAATAGCAAAGTGATATCAACTATGAAGCTATGATATACAGTGTGGTACAAAGTGTTATACATGCAGCTCTAAAAGTAATTTTAAAAAATCACTAAAACCCAACTTGGAGGGATTGCTAGGAGGTAAAGTTGTGTGGGAAAAAGTGCAAATGGAAGCTACCAAGTATGCTTGTAAGGGGAAAAAAGGAAAATAAAAAAATAAATACTTACCTTTCAAAAAAGAAATGCAGGAAAGATAAACCAGAAAACAAAATAGTTGTTTACCAAAAGTTGTGTATACCCTGCATGTGGAGTTGCACATAATTATAACTGCTAGATCTAAGCATGTACTTGACACAGATGACAGCTTATAATGCAGTGGATTCTTTTTATGTTTAATTTAAAAGTATGTAGGACCCCCAGGATCACTTTTCCCAGTGACCTGAAGAAATCATGGAGAGTTTGCCTTCACCATAAAGGCAGTAATCTTTTTGAACTTAGGTACAGTGGCACTTTGTGAAGTGTGTCACTGCAGACTCCCTCATTCACAATGTCTTTCATCCTTCCGCTGTATACTGATACCCTCCACAAACACTGATACCCTCCATTGAATCTAGACAATGGTACTACCCAACAAAAATAGAGGGCACATGGACTCATACGTAGTACAAGTCTTATTCATTAAAACAAACAAACAAAAAGCACAAGGACCTGATATCTAAGCAAAATCTCTGGAAGTAAACTGGGAATGGGCAGTGTGTCTCATTCCATAGGAGATAATTGCTAAGTTTTAGTTTCTTTATGCTCCAATAAATACAAAGGAGGCCCAACAGTTGGTAGGACTGTTCAGCTACCAATGCTTTGGCATTCACTGTGTGATCATTGTGATGACATTCATCCATCACAACTCAAAAAGGTCTCTATCTTTAAGTAGGACATGAAAACATCATGTTTTGTGGAGTCCCTCCAACATGCCACCCACTCTGACCATCCCTTTGGCCCCTCTGACTCACATTTGTGTTTGGGTTACAGATCTCAGCAACCTCTCAGTTCAGTGATTATGGCAGAAGGATACTGCTAGAGGCCACTGGGGCCCATTGGTGCCCACTGGGCTTTTATGACCAGAGTCTTCTAGACTCAGCTGAAGTGTGCAGTACTTTTAAAAGACTATTACTGACCTATTATATAGTCTCAGTATATACCGAGTATATGATCCATGGAAATGAAGTAGTCTTTTGACTAGAAAAAACAGCCAAAAGTTATGAAGAGTTGGATTTTATTCTCTAGTTATCTTGCAGTCAATTTAGGTCAGACTATAAAATTACTATAGCGTATAAGCCCAAATACTGATTCATGAATGAAAGAAAAAATCTTTTCATGAATTTAATTTAAAATAATTTAGGGAGTGACATCAGCAAGATGGCAGGCTAAGAGGTCCCAGTCCTAAATCTGATGTAACACTGAATTAACAACTATCCATGGATGAGATACATTTATGAGAGCTCCAGAGTTCAGCTGAGAGGTTCCAGCATACCAAGGAAGCATAGCATCCTAAAGCAGCAATATTAAAAAGTATACAAAAAATAGTTTCACCATATCCATGCCACTCTTACACAAAATTATCACAGCTCAGCACTGATAGAGATTATTTCACTCACAATTTCTCTCATGGGGGAAAGAGAGAAGGAAGTGATTATCAGGCTTCCAAAGCCTTTCAGGATGATGCCAGAGAAGCCCATTCTATCTCACCTTTACTAAAATACTGAAAAAATCAGCATGGCTAGATTGTCTGTAGACAGCTAAAAGATCAAGCTCTCAAATATAAAAACTTAACTTTATACCTCAAGAAACTGGAAAGAGAAGAACAAATTAACATAAAAGTTAACAGAAAGAAAGAAATAGTAAAGGTTATGGCAGAAAGAAGGAAATAAAAAAAGAAAAACATAGAAAAATCAACTAAACAGCTGGATTTTTGAAAAGATAAACAAAATTGACAATCAATAGCTTGGCTAAGAAAAATAGAAGACTCAAATAAAATCACAAACAAAAGAGGATATATTACTTCTGATGTTACACAAATTTAAAAAAATCAAATGAAATATTATGAACAATTAAACATCAGCAAATTGAGCAGCCAAGAAGTGAGTGAATTCCTAAAACTGTATAGAATACCAACACTGAATCAAGAATAGACAGCTTATGGAGGACATTAAGAAAAGGAAAGGAAGTGTGATCTTGGGTAAATCAGGGAAGGAGACAAAGCATGAGAGATTTTGGACTCTGAGAAAAAAACTGAGGGTTTTAGAAGGAAGGGATGTTGGGGGGATGGGTGAGCCTAGTGGTGGGTATTAAGGAGGGCACATATTGCATGGAGCACTGGGTGTGGTGCATAAATAATGAATCTTGGAACATTGAAAAAATAAAATAAAATAAAAATAAAATAAGTTATTTTTAAAAAAGCATAGACATTTTCGCTTTTGTCTCCTTTGCCTTTGGAAATGTGTCTTGAAAGAAGTTGCTGTGGCTTCTGGGACTTCATCAAAATAAAAAGCTTCTTTTTATTATATTTATATTATTTTTATTATACTTATATTATTATATTATATTCTTCTATTTATTTCTACATTACCCCTTGCAGTGCATAAGGGGTAATGTAGACAGCAAAGGAAACAGTCAACAAAACAAAGAGGCAACTCACAGAATGGGAGAAGATATTTGCAAATGACACTACAGACAAAGGGCTGGTATCCAAGATCTATAAAGAACTACTCAAACTCAACATCCAAAAAGAAGATGAACACATCAAAAAATGGGCAAGAGACATGAAGAGGCACTTCTCCACAGAAGATATACAAATGGCTAACAGACACCTGAAAAAATGTTCAGCGTCACTAGCTATCAGGGAAATTTAAATCAAAACCACTCTGAGATACCACCTTACACCAGTCAGAATGGCCAAAATTAACAAGTCAGGAAACAACAAGTGTTGGAGAGGCTGTGGAGAAAGGGGAACTCTCTTACACTGTTGGTGGGAATGCAAGCTGGTGCAGCCACTTTGGAAAACAGTGTGGAGATTCCTTAAAAAATTAAAAATAGAGCTACCCTATGACCCTGCAATTGCGCTACTGGGCATTTACCCCAAAGATACAGATGTAGTGAAAAGAAGGGTCATATGTACCCCAATGTTCATCACAGCAATGGCCACAATCGCCAAACTGTGGAAAGAGCCAAGGTGCCCATCAACAGATGAATGGATAAAGAAGATGTGGTACATATATACAATGGAATACTACGCCTCCATCAGAAAGGATGAATAGTCAACTTTTGTAGCAACATGGACTGGATTGGAAGAGATTATGCTGAGTGAAATAAGCCAAGTAGAGAAAGTCAGGGATCCTGATGCAGGGCTCGATCCCAGGACCCCGGGATCATGACCTGAGCCAAAGGCAGACATTTAGCTGACTGAGCCATCCAGGTGTCCCTTAAAACCCCTTCATTCCTTATGCTCCACAAGTAAGTGAAACCATATGATATTTGGCTTTCTCTGCTTGGCTTATTTCACTCAGCATAATCTCCAGTCCCATCCATGTTGCTACAAAAGTTGGATATTCGTCCTTTCTGATGAAGGTGTAATTTTCCATTGAATATGGACCATGTCTTCTTTATCCATTTGTCTGTTGAAGGGCACGTTGGCTCTTTCCACAGTTTGGCGATTGTGGTCATTGAGCATAAGGAGTAATATGGAGGACAGTAGGAGAAGGAAAGGAAATGTGAATTGGGGTAAATCAGGGAGGGAGATGAAACATGAGAGACTTTGGACTCAGCAACAAACTGAGAGTCTTGGAGGGGAAGAGGTGGGGGGATGGGAGAGCCTGGTGGTGGGTATTGAGGGCACATATTGCATGGATCCCTGGGTGTGGGGCATAAACAATGAATCTTGGAGCACTGAACAAATAGAGAATCATGATTTCCAAAAAATCTATAAATATGCATATGCATCATATGATCATATGTATATAAGCATATATGAGTATTGCTATATATGTGTGTGTATATATACACACATATATAAATTATACATGCATGTATATTGATATGTATATGTGTTTACATTGAAGCTCTTTTAACAGGCCAACATCCTGTGTGATCTTTTAGGTCCAACCTTAGACCACCACAAAGGCCTTATCTATCAGTTGTCATGAGGGAATCTTTGGAATCCTCAGTATACTTGAGGCTCAGCCAGTGAACTGCAGACGTTGGGGGTAGTTGCAGCCATAGCCTAAGGCCCATCCAGGGCTGGCAGTATCTACATTCTTAGTCCAGGTGCCTCAATTTTGAAGAATTCTTATGCATGGAGAATTCAGCTAAGAAACTGTCTTCATATGCTTCCACATATTTAACCCTTTCATTACCATTTCATTGTAGATATTTTTATTAGTTTTGATAGTTGTCACCACTTTTACAGTCCTAGCACTCCCACCATTAACTCACCTTAGCCTCTAAGTCTATACAACAGAAAGAGCCTTTTGTTTGGGGTTTCTTTGATTGTGAGATGATCTTCCCTCCACCTAAAACCCTATCCACACTAATATTTTGACTTTCAGCCAGTGCTATTCTATGGGAGGAAGTGGAAAGTTGGTGTAGCTGGAAACTTTCTTTCTAATACAATTACAGTAACAGAATAAATGCTTAATTTTACTTTCAGCTTAGCATGCTATCTTCATTGACCAACTCCCTTACAAATTAGTGCAGCAAGTAATACGGTCAATGAAGCACAATCCCTTTCTGGAAGGAACACTAGTGAATACTTGGGGGTCTCTAAAGGACTACCACTGTGTCATGGTCAAGAGTTAGAGTGTCCCAGAGGCCCATGACAATTCAGGACAACGTGTCTCAGGATGTGCTGGAAGACTCTTTGCCATGCTTTAAGAGAGTGTTATTTTCTTATACCCAAGTTTTTAGTTTATGAGAGGGAACAATAGTCTTTGTTTTTAGTTCCTGTTTTGCTGGTTAAGATTCCCAATGGGTAGGTCAAAATGAACATCCAAAAAACAGAGGGGTTTTGAGAAAGCTGGAGAAGCAATACCTCAGCCACTACTTAATAGTTCACCAGCTATGGAATCAAAAGTTGTTGAGGACCCTACATGCTGAGTTATACTCAGTGATTATTATTACTTCTAATGTTCTGAGAACTGATGGTCAGCCTATGATGCAGTGATTTACTGAGACTCAGGATTTAATAAAAGAATGTAGAGTCCAGGGATCACTTTGTCCAGTGACCTGAAGAGAGTTTTGAGAGATGGATAGTTCATCTTCATATTTAAAAAAGTATTCTTTCTAAAGAATTAATCATAATCTTCTTGGTTTTCTAATACAAAAATACTTTCTCTGAGTTTTGACTATGGCTACATTGCACAAGACGGTAGAGGAAAGGGGTATGAAAAAACACAAGCATTCCCTCAGCTGAGTACTGTTTTGGATTCAACAGATGACTCATTCTTGCCCTTGTAAAACAGCTTTGTCCCATGCTTTTAACTATACTTAAAGAGGTTATAGTGACTCTGTGAACCACCTAGTGGTATCTAGAATATACAATAAAGGTTTGAGGATAGTAGATAATAAGATTATTTTTGCCAGACTCAAAATTCTGGATTCATTTATGCCACTATCCCTGGACATCAAACTCAACTAAACATCCTTATAAGGTCAGGGCAATTAGTCTAGTACATAATCTGGATCTTAAATGGAAAATTTCTGGACAGTAATAGTGGATTATGCCAAGACAGCAATGACTGATTATAAGAGAGACTGATACAAAAATGGTAATGTAGTGAACACTCCTGGACCAACTAGGCAAAAGCCTTGAAAGACTGAAGGTATGTTTACCCAAAAGCAAGCATAGACTCAAAGAAGTATACTGATGGTCTATTTACTAAGAACCTTATGGCCAAGTAGTGAGATAAGGGAGGATCAACAGACCCACTACCTAAGCTAATGGATCCTTTGACTAATAATACAAGTGCTATGTTTCTGATCTTCCCAGTGATCCTTGCCATGAATCAGAGTGCTCCACCAACTATTACCAAGACATTATGGCTTTCAAAAATAAATAAGACTACAGGTTTTTCCAGGCCTCATGTACAAAGGGGAGATGAGCAAACTTCTGTTAATTTGGTAGTTCAATGGCAATGTGCAGAATTACATTTCTGGGCCTCTGAGATACTAGTGCATAGATGAGAGTGATCTCCACAACCCCTAACACCAAGATGAGGGGGAAACTGATAATGCTTATTGTTTTGAGGTCCAAAGCCACCACTAATGGAAAACTTACCCAGACTCTACAATGGTATGTCCACCCAGGCTACCTCAAAACTCCACTCTCACTACTACATGTATTATCAGTATAGAAGTATTGTCTACATGAACCTCTACTTGCATGCACCCTAAACCCTGAAAGAAATTACCACTCTAGCAACCAGGTGGAAGACTGGAAACTATCCAACTATCAGCATCTAGCACTTTATTTCTCAAAAACATCCACATGGGTATAAAAAGAAATAATTGTTTTATTTATGAGCTTAATGAAGCAAAAATTCTCTCTGAAACTACTCCTTCAATAAATAACTCAACACACCTGGATATATATCCCTGTGTGCATATAGAAACTGCAATGATTATAGGTAACTCAGTGATGTAGTACTGAGGCACTAGTTTAGCCAATATTATGACTGTCATGGAAATTACTGTCCATGGTGAAGGAATTTGGTATTCTGTAATAGACAATTAAAATACCCTACACAGAAACTTCATCCACATGGGTGATCAGAGTAAGTTTGGCATGAACTGGACTTCAGTCCACCATTAATATCCTTTCTCAAGGCTGCATAAATTCCCCAAATATCTGTGTCAATATATAGTTATGACCTAAAAATATTCCAAACCCTGAGGGAGGGAGCATTATCCTTCTACTCTATTGGTAGCATCATCCAAGTGAGTCCAGACAAGGGCACAAATGAACAAAGACCAGATATCTTACTGACCCACATGTGGCAACATGGCTGGACCATTATAACAAACAAGAAACAGTTACCAAGTACCTAATTGAATTCTTTGGCATAATCTATAAGAGGCACAATATCTCGTTCCAGAGAACAAGACTACCAAGCTTTGGCTTTGGCCCATTATGCTTCAACAAATGAAAATGGGGTATAGCTACCATGGGAATATTTGGTTATTTGCACTCTCATATTCCCCATATGGGGTTCTTGATGACATCCATCTATTAGGCTACTTCAAATGTCACTCTTTTTAATGGGGCCACAGCCAAAAGAATGTACTTAAGGCCTTCCAACAGGACTCTCAGGCTACACTTCCTCCAGGCCCCTGTGATCATTTGCTATTTGATTTACAGTTCTCAGTAACATGTCTGTTCACCAGTTAGAGTTTGGTAGAAGGCCTAAGCCACAGGTCAGAAATATCTACCACAGCTTACTGAAAGGGATGCATCCTTTTCCAGAAAATTACCCCTAACTGGACTATGGTGTCTGAGTGTAGAACTTATGATTGTGAAATAATACTACAACAATGAAATACCAATGAAAATTATGAATAATTTGACATTTTTCTCTAATTATCACAGGATATTAAGAATTAAGGTCAAAGGAACTATAAATTTCCATAAAATTTAATCTCAAATACATATTCATGTACCATAGGGAAAAAATCTTTACTGAATTTAATTAAAATAATTTAAAATTTTCTATAATTATTATACTCACCAATGTTTCTTTCCTCTTTGGTTGTTCTTTGTTTTTTTATTTGCATTTGTGTTTTTGATATTGAATCTTGGTCTCCATCAAGCAGAAGATTTCCACCTGGTACGTTATCTTGATCTACACAAAGAGAAACATTTTGTTGGATAGAGAAATAAACCTGCTGTGAAACCCCTAAATTTCAAGTTTGTAACAAGTATACAGCAGAATTTATCCTCATTTTTATAAATCAAAACCACAATGAGATACCACTTGAATGGCTAAAATTAACAAGTCAGAAAATGACAGATGTTGGTGAGGATGCAGAAAAAAAGGGAACCCTCTTACACTGTTAGTGGGAATACCAAGCTGGTGCAGCCACTCTGGAAAACAGTATGGAGGTTCCTCAGAAATTTGAAATTAAAGCTACCCTACAACCCAGCAACCCAGTAGTTGCCTTCTGGGTATTTACCCCAGAGATACAAAGGTATTGATATAAACAGGCATGTGCACCAAATGTTTATAGCACCAATGTCCATAATAGCCAAACTATGGAAGGAACCTAGATGTCCATCAACAGATGAATGGATAAAGAAGATGTGGTATATATATATATATATATATATATATATATATATATATATATATATAAAACATTACTCAGCCACCAAAAAAAAAAGAAATCTTTCCATTTGCAACAACATTGGTGGAACCAGAAGGTATTATGCTAAGCCAAATAAGTCAATGTGAGAAAGACAGTTATCATATGATCTCACTGGTGTATGAAACTTAAGAAACAAAACAGAGGATCAGAGGGGAAGAGAGGAAAACATAAGAAAAAAATCAGACAGGAAGACAAGCCATAAGAGACTCAGTCATAGGAAACAAACCAAGGGTTGCTGGAGGGGAGAGGGGTGGAGGGATGAGGTAACTGGGTGATGGACATTAAAGAGGGCATGTGATGCAATGAGCACTGGCTATTATATAAGACTGATAAATCATAGACCTGTACTTCTGAAAGCAATAATAATATGTTAATAAAAAACACCAAAAAAGACAGGAGGAGCACCTGAGTGGCTCAGTTGTTAACCATCTGCCTTTAGCTCAAGTTATGATCCCAGGATCCTGGGATCAAGCCCTGCACTGGGCTCCCTGCCTCACAGGTAGCCTGCTTTTGTGTTTCCTCTCTTGCTGTCTTTTTCTATGCCTAATAAATAAAATCTTTAAAAAAAAGGACAGGAATAATCCTGGTTAGCTGACCATACTATTTGGGGAGCTCATGTAGGACCCCACTCGGGAATTTCCAGCTACCACCAATAGTGGTATGATTTGCTGGTGACTGTGGTCAGACCCTATTAGTCAGGAGCAGGAACCAGTGAAACGAAGGTGATTATTACTAAGAATGACCTCATTTTGGACCCCAGCCCAGGATACTAGAGGAATCTCAGTTTATTATTTGTCTGTTGCACCATGAAGGGGGGATATCTTGTACCTCCTAGCATGCTCACAACCTGGCACTATTTTGAAATAATAGGTCTGTGAATGTTTTTGGAAAGATATCCATGTGAAGTAGAAAAGGACTTAGGTTGGGAATAAGCAGTTATAACCCTAGGATCACAAAGTACATCCTTATGACTCTGGCCAAGCCATATAAATTGTCAGCTTTCTTAATCTGTTGTGCCTGTTAGCATTATGAGAAAGATGAAATGAAATGAAATGGAAATGACTATGGCACAAGATTCTGTAAAATGAAAAATGCTTTGCAATTTAATGCTGTTAATGTCCAAACTTGCACATATATTATGCAATTTGTAATTTTAAAAATCATAAAGTTGATTAAAGCTACAAGTAAAATAGAAAAAGAATATATGTCATTATTTTTCTTAGAATAAGGAGCACATTATTATTTTTTCTTTCAGTGTAGGTATACTGGTGATGAATTCACTTAGTGTTTTTCTAGAAATTTCTGTTTCACCTATAAAAATTAATGATGTGTAACACATTTACAATAAAGGTACACCATTTAAAAAATTATTCAGATGATTTCCTTTGAGGTACAAAAGCTTTTTGTTTTAGTGTAAGCCCAATAGTTTATTTTTGCTTTAGTTACTCCTGCCTGAGGAGATATAGGTATAAATGTGTTGGTAAGGCTGATGTCCAAGAGATTACTGCCTGTGTTTTCTTCTAGGAATTTTATAGTTTCAGATCTCACATTAACTCTTCAATCCATTTTGAATTTCTTTTTATGTATGGTGAAAGAAAGAGGTCCCATTTCATTCTTTTGCATGCAGCTGTCCAATTTTCTAGGACATTGGAAAGACTATCCTTTCTCTACTGTGTACTCCTTTACCAAATTTATTTGACTATACAGACATGAGTTTATTTCTAAACTTTTTATCCTGTTTCTTTGATCTGTGTGTCTATTTTGTGTCAGTACCATATTTTTTTGATTACTACAGCTTTGTAGTATATCTTAAAATATAAGATTATGATGCCTCCCAAGGTTTGTTCTTTTTCCAGATTGGAGGTCTTTTGTGGTCCAACACAAATTTTTTCTAGTTCTGTGAAGTGATATTGGTATTTGGGTAGGGATTGCACTGAATCTGTAGACTGCTTTGAAAAGTATGGACATTTTTTAAAAATATTTTATTTATTTATTTGACAGAGAGAGAGATCACAAGCAGGCAGAGAGGCAGGCAGAGAGAGAGAAGAAAGCAGGCTCCCTGCTGAGCAGAGAGCTCAATGCGGGCCTCCATTTCAGGACCCTGAGATCATGACCTGAGCTGAAGGCAGAGGCTTTAACCCACTGAGCCACCCAGGTGCCCAAAAAGTATGGACATTTTAACAATGTTAATTTTTATCATCATCATGGTATATCTTTCCATTTGTTTGTGTTGTCTTCAATTTCTTTCAATGCTGTCTTGTAGATTTCACACATAGGTCTTTCACCTGCTTAATTTATTCCTTGGTATTTTATTATTTTTTTGGTGCAATTGTAAATGGGAATATTTCCTTAATTTCTCTTTCTGCGGCTTCATTATTAGTTTACAGAAATGAAACAATCTTCTGTGTATTAATTTTGTATACTACAACTTTATTGAATTCATTTTTAGTTCTCATAGATTTTTGGTGGAGTCTTTGGGATTATAAATAGTATCATGTAATTTAAGAATCATACCAGTTTTACTTCTTCCTTATCAATTTTGATGCTTTTGATTTATTTTTCTTATGTGATTGCTGTGATTAGACTTGTACTATGTTGAATAAAAGTGGTGAGAATAGAAAACCTTGTCTTATTCTTTATCTTAGTAGGAAAGCTTTAAGTTTTTTATCACTGGGTATAATGTAAGCTGTGGATTTTTCACATATAGACTTTATCAAGTTGAGTTATTCTCCCTCTAAACATACTATTTGAGAGTTTTTATCCACGCTTTTCCTGCTTCTGTTGGGATAATTATATGGTTTTTCACCTTCCTATTGTTAACATGATATATCACATTGATTTGAAAAACTGAACCACTCTTGCATCCTTGAAATAAATCCCACTTTATCAAGGTGAATGGTCCTTTTAATGCACTATTGAGTTCAGTTTGCTAATATTTTTTGAGGGTTTTTATATCTATGTTCATCAGAGATATTTGCCTGTAGGGTCTTTGCTCTTGATATCAGGGTAATCTTGGCTTCATATAATAAATAGAAGTTTTCCTTACTCTTATTTTTCTTGGGAATATTTTAAGAATAGGTTTTAACTCCTTTTGAAATATTTGATAGAATTCACCTGTGAAAACTGAACTTGTGCTTACTGGGAGGTTTTTGATTACCAATTCAATTTTACTATGAGCAATCAGTCTGTTCAAATTTTCTCTCTTCCTGATTTAGTTTAGGGAGATGGTATTTTTCTAGGAACATAACCATTTCTTCTAGGTTGTCCAAGTTTTGACATATAATTTTTCATAATATTCTCATAATTCTTTGTATTTCTGTGGTGTTGATTGTTATTTCTTCCTCCATTTTTAATTTTACTTGAGTCCACTCTCTTTTCTTGATGAGCATGGATAACTTTGTTTATCTCTTCAAGGAGTCAGCTTGGAAGAATGTCTCTATTTTATTTATTTCCACTGTAAAATTTTTACTTTCTTTTTTCTTCCACTAGTTTTGGGCTTTGTTTTTATAGTTCCTTTAAGTGTAAGTTTATATTGTTTAGAGACTTTTCTGGGTGTTCAAACACAAAATATATAAAGAACATATACAACTCACCCCTGAAAAAAAAACATTGAATTTTTAAATGAACAGAGGACTTGAATAGGCATTTCTTTAAAGAAAACATATAAATGGCAAAGAGATATGTGAAAAGATGTTCAACATCTCTAATTATCAGGGAAATGTATATCAAAATCACAGTGAAATGTATAATCTCACACTAGTTAGAATAGCTAGTATCAGAAAGACAAGAAATAACAAGTGTTGGTGAGGATGTGGAGAAAAGGGACCCCTCCTGCTCTGCTGGTGAGAATGCAAATTGAGGTAATTACTGCAAAAGACAGTTTGGAGGTTCTTCAAAAAATTAAAAATAGAAATATACTATCCAGTAATTGCACTACTGGGTACTTACCCAAAGAAAATGAAAACACTAATACAAAAAGATATGTGTACCCCTATGTTTACTGCAGCATCATTTACAATAGTGAAGATACAGAAGCAAACCTAGTGTCTACTGATAGATATGGGATAAAGATTTGTTGTGTACACACACACACATACACACACACACACACACAGGAATACTACTCAGTAAGGAAAAAAAATAATAAGCTCTTGTAACTTGCAACAACAAGAATAAATTTGGAGGGTATTATGCTAAATCAAGTAAGTCTGACAGATGGAAAGATTTAATTATTTTTGTGACTAATATTCCATTTTATACATATACCACATCTTCTTTATCAGTTGATGGACACTTGGGCTATTTCCATAATTTGGCTATTGTAGATAATTCTGTTATAAACATTGGGATGCATAGACCTAAACAGTATCGTGCTAAGTGAAATAAGTTAGTCAGAGAAAGACAAATCCTACATGGTGTCACTCATATGTGGAATTTAAGAAACAAAATAAACAAGGAAAGGGGGGGAAGAAGCCAACCAAGAAATGGACTCTTAACTATAGACAACAAACTGATGGTTACCAGAAAGGAGGTAGGAGGGGGAATGGGTTAAATAGGTGATAGGGATTAGTGTACATGTGTTGAGCACTGGGTATCATATGGAAGTGTGATCAATCACCATATTGTATACCTGAAACTCATATTACACTGTGTTAACTAACTGAATTTAAATAAAACTTTTAAAAAGAAAAAATAATAAGTCTGACAGAAAAAGACAGATACCACAGAATTTCATTTATATGTGGAATCTAACAAACAAAACACATGAACAAGCAAGGAAAAAAAAACAGATTCTTAAATACAGAGAACAAACCAGTGGTTGCCAGAAGGGGTGAGTGGATGGATGGGTGAAATAGATGAAAAGAAAATTATGCAATAAATAAGTCATGAAGATAAAAATATAGTATAGGACTATGGTTAATATTATTGTAATAATGTTGCATGGTGGGCAAATACTGACTACACCTAATGTGGTGATCACTGAACAATGTATAGATTGCTTTATATTGTTTTTAGGTAGGCTCCATGCTCAACAGTTGCATGCTCTACCAACTGAGCCATGTAAGTGCCCCTAGAATTGTTGAATTAATATGTTTTTCACCTTAAATATAATGTATTTCAATTTCACTTTGATGATTTAAAAAATTGTTAAGATGGTAAGTTTAATTCATAAGTTTTTATGCCACAATTTAAGAGAAAATTCCTAAAAATAGATCAAACAATCAAGATGCATATTGACAATATTATTCATATAAAATATTTTAATTGACTCTTGGAACACTGAAAAAATAAAATTTAAATTAAAAAGACTATTTTAATTACAAAGTACTAAACACTACCTAAATGTACAAGCATGGGAAATTGGTTAAGTAAACTATGATATATGCCATAAATTATGGTAACATTAACAATGATATATACTGTGGTACAAACTGTTTTTCATGCAAATGTAAAAGGAAATGAAGAAGATCTCAGTAAAGTGACTTGAAGAGATTTCTAGGAGATAAAGCTAAGTAAAAAGAAATACTTGAAAGATAGAATATCAAATATGCTATCTTTGAGGAAAGAAATACAGATACTTAAGAAGAAAAATATTCCTGGGCACCTAGGTGGATCAGTCATTGAATGTCTGCCTTCAGCTCAGGTTATAATCACAGAGCCCTGAGAAGAAGAAGAAGAGAAATATTCCACTTACAAAGAAAAGTATTCCATTTACAAAATGGAATGCTGGAAAGATAAACCAGAAAACAAAGTAGTTAGCCATAAAGTCTTGCTGAGGGTCTCTGGGTAAAACATAATGAACAGTTTTCAAAACTCATGTTTAGTGACAAAGAATGTAGAAACCTCTGGATTACCTTGGCCAGCATCCAAGGAAACTTTACAGACTTGGGTGGCTTACCTCCATCATAATGAGGTAGAATTGTTAAATTTAGTGAAGGATAGTGTTACTTTGTTAAGTGCATTATGACAGACCCACTCATTCTGAGTGCTCTGACAGTGATTATTTTGCTCAAGGGGGAGGAATAAAAGGGTCAGGAATAAAATAGGATATGAAAACTTACACCTTTCTCCTTCATCTGGCTACTATTTGGCCTCTAAGTGGTATAATCCACTCATGATGAGTACCCTGGCACTGAAAACTTGTTTGATGAACCCTAATGGAAACTATGGTCTTTGGATGATTGTGATTTTTTCAGTATAGGTACACCAACTATAAAAAATATGTAATTCTGAGGAGTAATGTTGAAAATTGGGGAGGTTAAGGGCACTTGGATGGTTCAGTCAGGTAAATGTCTTACTTTTGATTCTCACTCAGGTCATGTCTCAGGGTCGTGGGGTCAGGCTCCATGCTGAGTTGAGCATGGAGCCTGCTCAAGATGCTCTCTCTCCATCTCCCTCTGACCCTCTTTCCATGCTTGTGTGTGTGCTCACACTCAGGAAGGAAGGAAGGAAAGAAGGAAGGAAGGAAAGAAGGAAGGAAAGAAGGAAAAGAAAAAGGGAAAGAAAAAAAGAAAGAAAGAAAGAAAGAAAGGAAGGAAGGAAGGAAGGAAGGAAGGAAGGAAGGAAGGAAGGAAGGAAGGAAGGAAGGAAGGAGAGAGAATATGAAATAAAGGAGTGAGAATATGAAAGAGAGAAAATGAAAGAGAAAATTAAGGAGGTTATGTATATGTGAGGACAGTAAGTATATGTACCTTTGCTTTGAACCTAAAATTTATCTTTAAAACTTATCTTTAAAACAAACAAAAAGCTTGTTTGGACCAAACCTACAGCCATCCGCATAGGGCATGGTGATCCATCCTGACAGTCCCTAGGTTCAACAGTGAGGAGCGAGAACAGTGCACAATGATATTGTTAAACAGACTCTGATTTATAGCCTCATTCAGGCCACAATTGCTAGTTTCAAGCTCAATTAAACCTATTTACAGGTCAAATAAATTGGTCCATCACACAATCTGAATCTTAACTGACAAATTTCTGGACATGAAAATGGGCTACCACTAGATTGACAAGCAGAGAGAATGACCTAAAATGGTAATTGGCTATCCACTCCTGAATCATCTTGTTAAGGGCTTTTCCAAACCAATTTCTGAGTATAGTTACTCAATAGTAGGTCTCAAGATGTAGATTATGGACTCTCCGCCAATGACCTCCTGGCCAAGTGGAAGCCCATAGGAATCCCAAGATAGTCCCATTAGAGTTAGATGATGATGACACTTAAAAGTAACACAAGGGCTCTTCTCTCCATATCTCCCAGTGAATTTTAAAATGAATCAGAGAAACTGCCTAGTTTTACCAACTTCTGGGTTTCCAAAAATAAACAGTTTAAAGAGTTCATCCAGGTGCTTGTATGAGGAGGGACCTGAGGACCAGTGCTATGGTCAGAGATTATAGAGACATTGGGATGATTTGCACTCTGGGGCTATTTGAAAACTGGTGGTTTTTGACATATATCTTCAGTCTTAGCTAAAGAATAGGATACATACAAACTCCTTTAGTACATTAGTTTTTCTAGTACTATATGGTAAGCAATTTTGAAACAAATTTAGAAGCATTACAGGATTAAGCAAATGAATAAGTGTGTCGATGTTATTCAAGATTAGGCTTCATACTACAAAAGAAAGGACACATGTATATAAAAAAGGAAGACAAAACAGGCTCAAAGGATATAGACTGGAATAAAACATGTCTATAAACAAATTATTCTCTTAAAAATTATTTATTTGAAAGAGAATGAAAGAGAGAGCATGAGTGGGAGGGGGAGAAGCAGACTCCCCTGCTGAGCAAGAAGCCTGGTGTGGGGCTCAATCCCAGGGTCCTTGGATCATGACCTGAGCCAAAGGCTGTCATTTAATCACTGAGCCACTCAGGCACCCAAGAACTTATTGTTTCTAAAGGTGTGTGTGTGTGTGTGTGTGTGTGTGTGTGTGTGTGTGTGTATGCCTCACTGCATGTGTGTTTGTGGACAGATGACAGAAGATGAATGATTATAGATGATAGATAAATACAGATAAATACAGATAGATGATAGATAATAGGTAAATAAATATAAATACAGATAGATGGTAAATATATTTATATATAAATTTATATATATAAATTTATATATATATATACATAAATTTATATATACATATATGTGTGTATATATATATATATATAAAACACACACACATACACTCATGTCTCCTAAGAGAAAGTTGCCTGCTTCACACTTGATATCTAGGGCACTGCAATCTCTGGAAGGAGTTGTTGTCAAGGATTCAGATCCCTCTGGGCTGTCCATATTCTTACACATTTCTGCATTCATAGCCTAGGCACCTGCATTCAGGAGGCTGTTTATGAGAGGTGAATAGTCTTAGCTGAGAAATTTTTCAACTACCTCTGCCAAAACTTATTTGGTAACGTGAAGACATATTTATCTATACTAACTTAGTATTTGGTTTTTCTCTCCTAAACTTTCCACCCCTTCTTTCCCTGGTCCCAAGTTCCATAAAAGAGCAGAACCCTTATCTTTGGAATGCCCTCAGAAGTGAAATGATCTCCTTCTCTGTGCTGATACAACTGTCCCTTGCTTGGTGCCACTCTATATAAAGAAATGAATACTAGGAAGCCAGTGTCCTTTCCTGTTTAATCTTTTGTTTATATAATCAAAGTGAGTAAAGGTTTAATCATTACATTGAATTTGGCTCATTGTCTTATGTAGCTACATAGATACCTGAGAACTCGAAGACTCTGTGACAAACTGATACAGAAAACAGGATAGTCAGTTAAGCACAGTGTTACTCTGGAAAAAGCAAAAATTTTGAAGATGCCATGGAGGCACTTTTGGGAGATGATAGAGAAATCCACAGAACCTCTTGGGGTCTGGTAGTGGATCATTTGCAGGATTTTGAAGGTCTGGTGGTACACTTCATCAGCCATTGTAATGGGTCTTATGGGACAATGCAGTTTGGTCTTGGAGATAAGTAGCAAATGCTTTATGTAAGCTTTTTAGTTCTCCGTGGTACCAATGGTCCTTCTCTTTAGACTCTGTCTACATGACCAAGATGCCATGTAATGGTCAAATTAGAGATTCAACACAAGGGGCTCTGAGGAAGCTAGGGAAGTAATTTTGGGGCTGTTGCTTATGATTCTCCAGTGATGAGATTAAAAGTCATCAGAGAGCCTATGAGTGGAGTTGTCATTGCTCTAAGCAAGTTCCGGGCACCAATGAACACCCATGGTGCAGCTAGTTATAGAGTAGTTCTTTAATGAAAGGAAATGCCAAAAACTTGAGGATCACTTTTCCCAGCTGTCTGAAGAGACCTTAGATATTGGGTACTTTACCTCCACAACAGAGGAAATAATTTTGTTAAAGGAAATGAGGGAGAATGGCAACTTTTGGGGTACATAACTATGGAAACCCTCCTTCAGAATAACCCGGTAGGGACTACTTTGTACAAGGAAGTAGAGGAAAGGGGATAAATGAGAGGCAAACACCCAACACCTTCTCCACTCTCAAATGGATACTATTTAGTTTTTGAAATATTTGGCCTACTTGTAATTAATTCCCTGACTTTTAAAATATGATTGGACCATTCTTGCAGAAGCTTTAGCAGCCCTGCAAACCATACTGGTGTTCCCTTGGTTCTTCAATAGGAGAATGAGAAAAGTGAGTGATAGGATTGTTAATCAGACTCAAGATTTCTAGGTTCATTCATGCCACTGCTGCTGTTATCAAGCTCAATTAAACCTTCCTATAAGGTCAAGTCAATTTGTCCATACACATTTTGGATCATAACTAACAAATTTGGGGCATATAAAAAAGAAACTACTGTAAAAATATTAATATAGATCATCAGAAAGAGTGACATAAAAGGGATAATCAGGCACAAATTCCTAGAAAAATTAGGCAATGGTCTTTCTGAAGATCTTTGGATCTTTCTACTTAACAATGTTTTCTCAATTGAGTAGATAGATGGGCTCTCTACCAAGGAGCCCAAGACCAGGTAGTATGCCACTGGGGGTGCAAGAGGAAGTTCCCTAGGGTCTGCAGTGATAACCCTATGATTAATATTAGGTTATATTTCCTTTATGTGTTCCAATAAATCTTAAGAAGAATGAAAAACCCTGCCCACTTTAAGCCAGAATGTTTGGTTTAAACATAACATAACATAACATAACATAACATAACATAACATAACATAACATAACATACCTATATATCAGGCCACGGGCTCTACGTTCTTATCAGAGAAAGAGGGCCCTATATCAAAGTCAGAGTTCAAGGGAACATGGAGAGGAATTACATTTGGGACCCTTTTGACACTGGCACAAAAGTGCTATGATCTACATAATCTATGACACCAGAAAGAGGGGAAAATAATAATCCTTTATGGTTTGGAGTATGAGGCCACCATCAACAAGACTCATCCAAACTAACCACTGGGTCACTACAGACCTAGTGGGCTACAGTGCCCACTACTGAGTGCATTACCAGTATAAATATATTGTCTATGTGAACCTCTGTTTTCCTTGAAAGGAATTTTTCAGTTAAAGCTTAATGGGGTATATGGAAGGATACGTGTACCAACTAATCTCTCAATCCCTAGTGCTTTGGCTCTCAAATATAACTTTCTGAGAGGAAAAAAAATACCTGCTCTCATTTTGTGCTTCAGGAAGACAAAGTTCCCCCAAATGACCTATGTACAAGGTTTGGGTTTCTGGAATCTCAATTAATCATAAGTAGTCTAATGCTGCAGTGCAGCCTTGACACCAGCAGTTATATGACTCTCACAGAGGCTATTTTCCAGATGAGGGAATTTGGTATTCAGCAACTGACATCACAAATGCCCTTTTCAGTATTGCTTTCAGTTTATCCATACGTGGAATGGGTTGCAATATACCATTACTAGTCTTCCACAGGAGTTCTTAAATTCCCTATCTGACATAAAGGTCATCAGGTCCATAACCTGAAAAAAAAATGTCCCACTACCAGAGGGACAATTAACCTTCCTCTCTATTAAAAACATCATCTAAATGGAGCCATAAAAAGGCACCAGCAAATAAGGACTGGACACCACATTAATCCAGACATGGTACAAGGACCTGAAACCTAAGTGAAATTCCAGGGCATCATATGGGAAGGGCCACAATGTCTTACTTGCAAGTACAGAATTTTCAACCTTTGACTTTCTCTGGCCCAATAAATACAAGGAATCTCAACGATTGGTGGTACTATTTGTCTTCTGGTAACCCATACTCCTCACAAGTATCTTGA
Organism: Spilogale gracilis; assembly: GCA_004023965.1. Taxonomy (NCBI): domain Eukaryota; kingdom Metazoa; phylum Chordata; class Mammalia; order Carnivora; family Mephitidae; genus Spilogale; species Spilogale gracilis. The sequence continues at coordinate 30,773 of PITA01012702.1, read as the reverse complement.
TGGCACCCAAATATTGGGTTACCAAAAAGATCTCTACATTTGAGTGAGATCTGATAAATGGATGCCTTGGAAGTCCCCTGAGAGCTCTCTTAGGTACCCTTCCCTTTGATCCCTCTGATACACATTTTCCATTTGAGTTATAAGTCTTAGCACTTCTCTGCGCACCAGTTGTAGGCTATGGTGAAAGAAAATGCCACTAGTCAAGGGCAACCACTGCATTTATGGACCCATAATCTCCTGGAGTGAGCTGGTAAGTACAAACCCTTTGAGAGTCAGTTGATGGCCCGTTACTGAGTCATAGCTGAGTATATTATCCATGGCCATAAAGTAATCTTAGTACCAAAAATCCCAACAAAGATGTATTAATACTTTGTCTCTGTTCGTTAATTGTCTTTGGATATTCATACTTTAGGATAAAGTGTAAAAATCCTATAACATGTGCTCAAATACATATTCATGGACCAAATAAAAACTTACCATCAGGTAAGTTTAATTTAGAATATTTTAATGTTAGCTATAGTTGTTATATTTACTAGTGAGTCCTTCCCCTCAGAGTTCTTTGTTTCTTTACTTGCTGTTGGATTTTTAACATTGAATCCTGATTCCTATGCATGAGCTTTTCATCTGGTACTTTATCATGGGCTACATTAGGAGATACATTTAGTCCACTAAATGGAAAAACGTATTTATTGTGAAATCTCTAGATTTCGAGTTAATAATAATTGTGCAGCAGGATTTTCTCTTATTTTTGTAAAATTTTAAGTAAACTTCCACAATGATAGATCCACATGAACTTGTGAGATCAGTTTTAATAGATGTATATTGAAGCTGTCTCATTTCATAAATATTCCTGGTATCAAATATGTTTTACATTAGTCTCTAGCTTTTTGGGGTTGCTTATATTTTATTTGGGTAATTACGTATTCATAGGCCAAAAAACAAAAATGAATATTACTAATTCATTAATTTGTAATTTGAAAATTTATAGCTTTTTCATTATGGTATTACTTGTAATTGCAAAATATTTAAAACTATGGAAATATACAAATATAGAAAACTTTTTGGATAAACTAAGGTATATCTTATATATACCTTATTATATATATTATATATAATATATATTATAAACTATGGTATAGTATAAATTGTGGTACATAATGTAGTACACACAACTGTACCTACTTGCTAAAAAGAAATGGAAAATGTCTCTACAAAATGAATTAGAAGGATTCTAAGTGTAATATTAGGTGGAAAGAAAGAACTGAAATAGAGAACATCTAACATGCCACTTTTGTAAAAGAAAGTAACAGAAATAAAGAGGGTGGAAAAGGACAGTGTTTTTTAAATGAAATATAAAAGGAAAAACCAGAAAACAATATAGTTGGATACCATAAGAGGAGGGTGAAGACTGATGAATGTAAGGGAAGGAATGATACTTTATATATCTCTTTTTGCATATTTACTACTTTTGGAAGAAAGTTCATTTTTACATATTCCAAAATAAATTTTAAAAATGAGAATGAAGACCAAAATTGAAAGCAAACTTAATGAACCTAAGGATGGGAAAAAATAAGAACAAATTCAAGTAATCAAACAATAGTATTTGACATATAACCTCAGTCTTAAGCAAGAGAGTAGGATGCAAAAAAAATTCACAAAAATTTTTAGAAGATTTCCTTTCTCTACTGATATCAGGTAAGCAACTGTGAAACAAAGTCCCACTTGCAGAGGGAATACTAGCTCTTCACCAAATTGATGACAATCTTCTGGTGGGCCCAGAAATATTATCCAACAAGGATTGTATATCATCCTGATCCATATGGGGCAACATGGCTGGAACATTAATATAAATAAGGTACAAGGACCTAGTATCCAGGTAAAATTCCAGGGCAGGATCAGCAAGAGAAGACATCTTATTCCATAGGAGATGTTTGTGAATCTATTGGTCCTCTCTTCCCTAGGTATAGAGTCTAATATTGGTGGAACTCTTTGACTACTAACTTTCTACCAAAAGAGGTTTCATGGCACATAACTATGAGGTTAGCATAAGGGAAGTTACCATCTGTTCACCATTAAAATATTTTAATATTTTAAAACTTACTGCAAAAAGACACCGACACAGGTCTAAGGCACCCATTGTTTTTTTGGACCAGTGATCTTCCAAGATTGGCTGAAAGGTACACAGTCTTTTGAGACAATTATTGGCCTATTATTGCCCTTGGTGGATACTGAGCACATGACCCAGGGGTATGAAATAGTCTTAAGATCAGAAATTATAAACAAAATGTATCAATAAATTTGCTTTTGTTTTTTAATTATCTTCAGGTAATTTAAATTCACATTTTAAATAAACATGTAAAATTTCGACAACATATATCTTAGCTATATCTTTATGAGCAAAAGAAAAAAGATCTCTGATGAGTTTAATTAAAAATAATTATGTGGTTTTTTTTTTAATACTTACTAGTGAATCTTCTCTCTCTAGGAATTTTTTGTTTCTCTACTTGCATTTCAGTTTTTGGCACTGAATCTTGATGCCCAATTGTAAACTCTTCATTTGGCACTACATAAAGAAAACATTTAGTCCATTAAATAAAAAAAACACTTCTATTGTGAAATATCTAAACTTTAAATTTATACAAGTGTACAGAATTTTCTCTCATTTTGATAAAGCTAAAAATACCATAATGCTAGATATGAAAATGGTGAGAAAAGTTTTGATGAGTATTTTGTTATGAATATTATTTCATAAACATGTATAAAAATTAAATTCACTTAGATTAGTCCCAGTTTTTTGGGGTATTTATACTTAGGTTAATACATGGACATAGATGAAAAAATAAAACACATGCACAAGATTACTTATTACAGCACCATTTGTAATTGCATAATATTCAAAATGACCTAAATGTTTAAGCACAGATTACTGTTTGAGTAACTGGAGATATGTAATATAAACTATGGTATGATATAAATAATGGTACATGATACAAACAGCTATACATAAAACTGTAAAATGAATGTAAACATTCTCCAGAAATTGACACAAAATTTCCAGGAGAGAATATTAAGTGAATAATAATACCTAAAAAGCAGATAGTTAGTATGCTACCTTTGAGGTAACAAAGAAGGGGAATTAAGGGAAAAAAAAGAGAAAAATATAGAGACACTTAATTTTGCAAAATGAAACACATGGATGATAAACCAGAAAACAACTTAAACAGAAGAGATAAACTGAGGAATGCAGGAGTGAGGTTTCGGGAAAAAATACTCTCTGTCTCTTAAATATTTTTATTTCTGGGAGTAGGCTAATATTTCTACATATTCCAAAAACAAATTATATTAAACAAAAATAATAGTTTACTAAAAATAAAAGTAACTTAAGAAATGAAGTTCTGTAAGGTGACTAACAGTATAACAAAAAGAAAAATAAATGAGCCAACTCAAGAAGGAATAAAAAGGGACTAATTTAGTTACTTATAATAGAGTAATAAATTCTCAGTTTTGGGTAAGAGAAATAAAATCATAAAATCTTTTGTTGGTTTTTCTGACGGTATCAGCTTAATCCATTCTTTTTTTTTAAAGATTTTATTTATTTATTTGACAGAGAGAGAGAGATCACACATAGGCAGAGAAGCAGGCAGAGAGAGAGGAGGAAGCAGGCTCCCTGCTGAGCAGAGAGCCTGATGCGGGCCTCGTGGGATCATGACCTGAGCTGAAGGCTGAGGCCTTAACCCACTGAGCCACCCAGGCACCCAGCTTAATCCATTCTAAAACAATTTTAGGGTCCTATAGAATTGAGCAAATGAATAAATATGAATATATTGATTATATATACACACACATACACACATATATATGTACACACATATACACATAAATGTGTACACATATAATACATATGTATACATATTCATGCACACATATAACTACATACACATAAATGTATAGGTATGTGTACACACACACCAGTACAAATGGGAACAATTTGTTTTCAGATCTTGGCTTCTAATAACATCTCCCATTTTAAAAAACTCAGACTTCTAGGACAAATGACTGATTCCAGCTATGAGGCTAGAAATGTTCAAGATTACCATAGAACATCTTGTCATACTAAATAGGGAATTTCTCAATGTCTTGGGTCAGTCTTAAGTTTATACTAATTATCTTGAGTAAATTCCTACTAGTCAATGCTAGAACAATTTTAGAGCTAAAAAATAGTATAAGCTATTAAACCACTGGGAAAATGAGAATCAATGATTTCATAACAATAATTAATAAAAAGAAAAATGTAAGTGAGGGTAAAGTCCTTGCTTTCAAGAATGTCAGGTACCAATTGGATAAACATATAAATGGTAATAGAGTTGGGAATTCATCATATTATATTCTTCAAAGTAGAAACTAGTTCAGAAAAGAACAATGAATACATGCCAAAACTAGGAATTTTTAAATTAAAATTCAATAATTAACATATAGTATATTATCAGTCTCAGAGACAGAGTTTAGTGATTCATCAGTTGCATATAACACCCAGTACTTATTATATCAAGTGCTCTCCTTAATGCCCATCACCCCAGTACCACATCCTCCCACCTACCACACCTCCAGCAAACCTTAGTTTGTTTCCTAGAGGTAAGAGTCCCTTATGGTTTTTCTCCCTCTCTGATTTTTGTCTTATTTTATTTTCCCTCCCTTCCCCTATGATCCTCTGTTTTGTTTTTTAAATTCCACGCACAAGAGAAATGAAGTAATTGTCTTTCTCTACTGACTTATTTCATTTACCATAACACCCTCTAGTTCCATCCACATCATTGCAAATAGTAAGATTTCATTTTGAGGGACTGCGTAATATTCCACTTTATATATAAACCACATATTCTTCATCCATTCATCTGTTGATGAACATCTGGGTTCTTTCCATAGTTTGGCTATTGTGGACATTGCTGCTGTAAACATTGGGGTGCAGGCACCCCTTCAGATCACTACATTTGTATCCTCTGGGTAAATATCTAGTAGTGCAATTTCTGGGTAATAGGGTAGCTCTGTTTTTAACTTCTTGAGGAACCTCCACACTGTTTTCCAGAGTGGCTGCACCAGCTTGCATTCCTACCAACAGTGTAAGAGAGTAAGAGCATCTGCATCCTCACCAACACCTGTTGTTTCCTGTGTTAATTTTAACCATTCGGAATGGTGTGAGGTGATATCTCATTGTGGTTTTGATTTGTATTTCCCTGATGCCAAGTGATGTTAAGCATTTTTTCACATGTCTGTTGGCCATTTGTATATCTTCTTTGGAAAAATGTTTGTTCATGTCTTCTGCCCATTTCTTGACTGAATTTTTTGCTTTTTGGGTGTTGATTGTGGTAAGTTCTTTATATATTTTGGATAGTAATCTTTTATCTGATAAGACATTTACAAATATCTTCTCTCATTCTGTAGGCTGTCTTTTGGTTTTGTTGACTTTTTCTTTTGCTGTGCAAAAACTTTTTCTCTTGATGAAGTTCCAAGTTAATTTTTGCTTTTGTGTCCCTTGACTTCAGAGACATGTCTAGCAAGAAGTTGCTGTGGCTGAGATCAAGAAATTTTCTGCATATATTCTTCTCTAAGATTTTGACAATTTTCTCTCTCAAATTTAGGTTTTTCATTCATTTTGAGTCTATCTTTATGTATGGGGTAAGAAAGTGGTCCAGTTTCATTCTGCATGTGGCTGTCCAATTTTCTCAACACTATTTGTTGAAGGTACTGTCTTTTTTCCACTGGATATTCTTTACTGCTTTGTCAAAGATAAATTGACCATAGAATTGATAGTCAATTTCTAGGTTTTCGTTTTTTATGTTCAGTTAGCCACTGTATAGTACATAATTAGTTTTTGATGTAGTGTTCAATGATTCATTAGTTAAATATAATGCCCAGGGCTCATCACAGCATGTGTCCTTAATACCCAACTCCCTGTTACCCACTGCCCCCAAACTCCTCCTCTCTGAAACCCCCAGAATGTTTCTCAGGGTCCATAGTCTCTCATGGTTCATCTCCCTCTCTGATTTCTCCCCCCTTTGGATTTCACTCCCTTCCTCTGTGGTCCTCTATGCTATTGCTTATATTCCACATATAACCGAAACCATATGATAATTGTCTTTCTCTGCTTGACTTACTTCACTTAATATAATCCCTTCAGTTATATGCATGTTGATGCAAATGGTAGGTATTCATCCTTTCTGATGGCTGAGTAATATTCCATTGTATATGTGAACCACATCTTCTCTATCTCTTCATTGTTGAAGAGCATCTTTCCTTCTTCCACAGTTTGGCTGTTGTGGACATTGCTGCTATGAACATTGGGGTGCATGTGCCCCTTCTTTTCACTATGTATCTTTGGATAAATACCTAGTAGTGTAATTGCTGGGTCATAAGGTAGCTCTATTCTTAACAGCTTGAAGAACCTCCATACTGTTTTCCAGTTGGCTGTACAAGCTTGCATTCCCCTTACTCCAACATTTGTTGTTTCCTGTTTTGTTAATTTTTGCCAACATTTGTTGTTTCCTGTTTTGTTAATTTTTGCCATTCTAACTAGAGTAAGGCAGTATCTTATTGTGATTTGGACTTGTATTTCCCTGATGGCTAGTGATATTGAGCATTCTAGGTTTTCTATTCTATTAGATTGATATATGTGTCCATTGACACATAGGTAGTACCATACTGTCTTTGTAATAGAGCTTGATGTTGGAGATTGTGATGCCACCATCTTTGGTTTTCTTCAACATTTCTTTGGCTATTCAGGGTCTTTTCTGGTTCTATAAAAATTTTACAATGTTTGTTCTAGCCCTCTGAAAAATGGTTATTTTAATAGGGATTGCATTGAATGTGTAAATTGCTTTGGACAGTATAGACATTTTAACAATATTTGTTCTTTCAATTCATGGGCATGAAATGTTTTTCCAGTTCTTTGCATCTTCCTCAATTTCTTTCACCGGTGTTCTATAGTTTTCAGAGTACAGATCTTTGACCTCTTTAGTTAGTTTCATTCCTAGATTATCTTATGGGTTTTGGTGCAATCATAAATGGAATCAATTCCCTGATTGCTATTTCTTCTGTCTCATTGTTAGTATATAGAAATGCAACTGATTTCTGTGCATTTATTTTATATCCTGCCACTTTGCTGAATTCCTGTATGAGTTCTAGCAATTTAGGGTGGAGTTATTTGGGTTTTCAACAAAGTATCATGTCATCTGCCAATAGTGAAAGCTTGACTTCTTCCTTGCTTATCTGGATGCTTTTTATTCTTTTTGTTGTCTGATTGCTGAGGCTGGGACTTCCAGTACTATGCTGAATGACAGTGGTGAAGGTGATGTCATATTCCTGACCTTAGGGGTAAAGCTCTCCTAAAACTAGGAAATTCTGATAGGAAATAGGATATCTGCATGACCTGAAAGTATCTTCCTATAGATTACTTATTAGCTGGTAAGGAAAACTATAATAATATAGAGGAATCAGAAAACATTTTGACCAGTTAATCACAAATTAAAATCACAAATTTATGATACAGTGTAGCTCTGGATGTGATAACCTAAGAACATTGGAAAAATCCAAAATGAGGCAACACTTTAAGTACATTACTGTTCAAAAAGTACAATGCCATAAAAGACAAAGAAAACCTAAGGAAATATTTTAAACTAAAGAACACTAGAATTATAACAACTACAAGAAATACCTGATACTAGACTAGATTGTGCATGGGAAACAAAAAAATGTTACAAGGAATAATATTGGGTTAAATGACAAATATTGGATTATGAATGGTAGATTAGAAGAAAAATATTACACTGGTCTTAAATTTCCTGAAGTTGAAAACTATATTGTGACTATGTAGAAAATATGCTTAACCCTAGCAAACATATGCTGAAAGGGCTATGATATACTCAACTAAGTCTTAAATAGTTCATAATTGATATTATACTATATAAAAGAGAACAAAAGATAAAAAAGTAAATGGGAAAAATATGAAGAATAGAATATTCTAGATGAAGAGTATATAGGTGTTCTTAGCACTGTTTTTTTTAACAGCGAACGCTATTTAAATTTCCGTATATTTAAACTTATTCACAATTTAAACATTTTATATGCAACTAAGGAATCACTGAACACATCAAAAACTAATGATGTACTACACATAGGCTAATTGAACTTAATAAAAAATAATAAATTTTAAAAACTTTTAAGTCATTTTTTAAAATAATGAATGGATAAAATGAAGGTGAGATAAAATAACAAATACAGGCAAATGTGGATAATAAAAGTCTCTGAAGAAGATGAATCAGGCCCTCCCATCAGGGAGCTCACAGGGGGAAGACTAATCCCCATAATGTTTGGTTTTAAAAACCAGAGGGCTGAATTCTGTGAGTTCATAAAATGAGTGATACTTCAAGCCTAGAGCTTTAAAAGTTGGCTGGGTCAGTACCAGGCAAGCCAGGAGGGTTGAGCAATGGCTTGGTCCCTGCACTTAAAGAGACAGTAATCTGCATGAAGAGGCAACATGAAAACAGCAGTTTACATAATGCAGAGGACTGGGTGGGGGGAGCAAATGAGAGACAGACTTCATACCGATTTGAGAGTGTGTTGGGAGACTTCTCTGAAAATCAGGAAACTGGCAGGCATCATTTTCCTCCCCTACCTCCCAGCATAAAAACACAGCAATCCATGAAAGGTAAGTCTACATAGACATCTGGTAGCTAACCCACTAGCAGTGTGCCATGCCCATGAGTTCTCCTGGGGACTAGTCCACTCCAAGCCTGCTAGAGCACTGTGCACATCCACCACATCAAACCTTGTGCCTGTAGCTACCATTATATGCTTCACTTAGCCATGTGTCTCCAGCAGCCATAGTATGTTATGTGTAACTGCATGCCCCCAGCCACCATCATCCACCATGCCTAACTGCCAGGACACTGATTCTACCAAGTTTCATGCCCAGCTTCTGGGCCAAGCTCAGCCACCACACTGTACCCAGCCATGTGTCCAGCTACCAACACATTCCAGGCCCAGCTGCACCTAGCCATTGATGCACATTGTGCCCATTCTCATGCCCCTGATAGCCCCAGCACACAGCTGCAGAACTTTGGGAGGTCCTTCAGAGGAGTAGTGGAACAGCACAAATTTTGCTAATATCACCACTCCACTCCCAAATTCCAATCAGCTGGTCTGCCTGAAATCCCACTAACATTACAGAGAGCAAGTACAGCTCCATACAGGCAGAGAGCCAGTGCAGAGGACTGCACTAAAGAAAAATTGACTCAGACACAGTAGCAGAGCATAAGCAACACACATAGGATACTCTCCTAATGTGTCAGCTTCTGATGAAGGGGAGACACTGCACTACAGGGCATTCCACAACTACTTTCTCATGAAGTCACTACCTTCAAAAGCAGAAGACATAGCTGGCTGTCTTAACACAAAGAAACAGGTACAGAAAGGCAGACAAAAGGGAAACAGAGAAGTTTATCCCAAATGAAAGGTCAAGACAATCTATGTTAAGTTGATGGTCACTGAGTTTGAACCCATTCTTTACTCCCCCCTTTCATGTATTAGGTGTCATACTGTACATTATTTTATTTTCAGAATAATTTCATTGGTATTTATAGATTTACATAATTTTACTCTTTTGTACTTCTACTTTTCTTAGTCCTATGGTCTTTCCTCTCCATGTAAGAGTCCCTTTTTAAATATTTCTTATACAGCTTGTTTAGTTATGATTAATTCCTCTAACTTTTGTCTTGGAAACTCTTTACCTCTCCTTCTACTCTGAATGATAGCCTTGTTGGATAGAGTACTCTTGCTGCAGATTTTTCCCATTCAGCACATTGAATATATCATGCCACTTTCTTCTGGTTTACCAAGTTTCTGTTGGAAAATTTCCTGCTAGACTTATAGGATTTTTTTTTCTTATAAATTAATGGCTTTCTTTGTCTTGCTGCTTTTAAGATTTCTCTTCATTACTATGTTTTACAAATTTATACAATGTGTCTTGGTATTGGCCTGCTTTGGTTGATTTTTCTGGGAGTTTTCCGTGTCTCCTGGGTCTGGATATGTTTCCTTTGCCAGATTATGGAAGTTTTCAGGTATGATTTCCTCAAACTTTTTCTCTCCTTTTTCTAGGCTCAATAATGAATGTTGTTATGTTTGATGGAGTCATTGTGTTCCCTAAGTCTATTTTCATGTTCCATAATTATTTCTCTCTTTCATTCAGCTTAATTTCCATTATTCTGTTTTCTATTGTTACTAATTTGTTCCTCTGCTTCTTCCAGCTTGCTGGCCATTGTATCAAACCTGTTTCCAATATTACTTATTTCATTCTTCAAATCTGATTGATTCTTTGTAACTCTTTATTTTGTGGTAAGAATTTCACTGATATCTTCTCTTTTTCTCTCAAGCCTAGTGAATGTCCTTATGATTATTGCTTTAAATTCTTGTTTTGCACAGATCTCTGGACATGGACTCATCTTGTTCTTTCATTTGAGATAAATTCCTCCACCTTTTATTTTATCTAAGTCTCTGCCTTCTTCTGTGGGTTAGAAAGGGCAGCTGTGTCTCCTGCTCCTAAAAGTAAAGACCTTAAGAAGAAGACACCACGTAACCTCTAAGGCCTTGGTGTATCAGGGAATGTCTCTGGTGTGTGCTGTATGCACTCTGCTGTTCCATTCTGGGTGCTCTATCCTTCAGGCAAATTTTCTTCAGAGATTCTTCTTGCTTCCTATGGAAGTTTTTGGTCCCTGGCCTGAATATGGTGATGAGGTGTGCTCTAGTCTTCTTTTGAAATGAGACCTGTAACTACCTCCATTGGAACGGAGCAAAACTCTGGACAGGAGATATGGTGTGGGCAGGTGTTTATGGTTTTGTGGAGGAGAGGCCTGCCACATTGGGACTGACATAAGCATGACTAATAAGGAAATTTGCACAAGAGTTCAGGGAGATAGGGCTTGGTGTAAGTAAATTAGGCAGCCAGTGCCTGTAGATGGCTTTAGGTTTATATTGAGGATTTAAGGCAAGAAATGGTTCTGACCAGCAGTGTCGCTGTGAACCTACTTTTCAGCAACATGCTCTAAGAAGAGCACACAGTAACCCTTCTGTGTGACCGAGGCACTTTCAGATCAGGATTTCCATGCTGTATGACCTGGGGCTGTTTGCCTGCCTTCTCTCCAAGAACAGTGCAGTGTCTTCCAGGCTCTACTTCTGGCAAGCCTCAGCGATCTTTAAAAGTCCAGGCCCAACTGGTTTCAAGAACTTACAAATTCAGCCCTTCATTTTCCAAGCCAAGGGTTATAGAGAATCATTTCTCCCTTTGTTAATTCCTCAGTGAGTTTCTCTCATGCCCTTTTTTTTCTTTTTTCTTTTTTTAAGATTTTATTTATTTATTTGACAGAGAGAAACACAGCTAGAGAGGGAACACAAGCAGAGGGAGTGAGAGAGGGAGAAGCAGGCTTCCTGCCAAGCAGGGAGCCCAATGCAGGGCTCAACCCTGGGACTCTGAGATTATGACCTGAGCTGAAGGCAGACACTTAACCAACTGAGCCATCCAGGCACCCCCTTTTATTTCCTTTTCTTATCTGATTGCTGTAGCTACAATTTCTGGTACTATGTTGAATAGAAGTAGGAAGTGAACATCCTTCTCTTATTCCTGATCTTAGTGGAAAAGCTCTCAGTTTTTCACCACTGAGTATGATATTAACTTTTTAAATATATGGCTTTTGTTATGTTGCTGTGTATTCCCTCTGAACCCACTTTATTGAGAGTTTTTTTTTTTTTTATCATGAATGGATGTTAAATTCTGTCAAGTGTTTTTCTGCATCTACAGAGATGATCACATAATTTTTTCCTTCTTTGATTTGCAAATATTGAGCCATCTTTGTATCCCAGAATAAATCCCACTTAGTTGTGGTGAACGACTTTTTAAATGTATTTTAATAATATTTTGATCATATTTTGCCAAGAATATTCTCATCTGTTTTCATAAGTGATTTTGGCTCATAGTAGTCTTATGTGATCTTTGATTTCAGTTACAAGGGTAATGCAAGCTTTCCTTCCTCTTCTATTTTTTCGGAATAGTTTGAGAATAGGTATTAACTCTTGTTTAAATGTTTGGTAGAATTCACCCGTGAATCCATCTGGTCTTGGATTTTTATTTTTTGGTAGTTTGGGGGGATTTTAGTATTCAGGGTGATTTTTTATCTTCCTAGTTTTTTTCTCTTTTCAAGCTTTTATTTAAATTCTTCTTAACACATATGATAAAACTGATCTCAGGTATAGAATTTAGTGTTTCAGCACTTACATATAACAGCCAATGCTCAATACCAGCACCAACCTTAATACTCATCACACATTTAACCCATCACCAAATGACCTCCCTTCATCAACACTCAGTTTGTTTTCTATAGTTAAGAGTCTCTATGGATTGCTTCCCTCTCTCTTTTTTTTTCAGTCCTTCCAATATGTTCATCTGTTTTATTTCTTAAATTTCACATATGAGTGAAATCATATACTATTTGTCTTTCTCTGCCTGACTTATTTCATTAGCAAAATGCAGACTAGCTCTATCCATGTTGTATCAAATGCCCAAATTTCATTCCATCTGATGGCTGAGTAATGTTCCATTGGGGAAAAAAAAAATATATATATATATATATATATACCACATTTTCCTTATCCATTCATCAGTTGATTGAAATTAGTGCTCTTTCCATATTTTAGCTATTGTTGATAATGCTGCTATAAACATTGGGGTGCATGTGACCATTTGAGTCTGTACTTTCCTTTGGTTAAATACCTAGTAGTGCAATTGCTACATCACAGGGTAACTATATTTTTAATCTTTTAGGAACCTCCATATACTGTTTTCCAGAGTGGCTACACCAGTTTGCATCCCCACCAACAATGTAAGATAGTTTCCCTTTCTCTGTATCCTTGCCAACACCTGTTGTTTCCTGTCTTGTTAAATTTAGCCATTCTAACTGGTATGAGATGGTATCTCATTGTAGTTTTGATTTATATTTCCCTGATGATGAATGATATTGAACATCTTTTCACATGTCTGTTAGCTATCTGGCTGTCTTTTTTGGAAAAATGTCAGTTCATGTCTTCTACCCATTTCTTAACTAGATTTGTTGGTTTTTGGGTGTTGAGTTTGATAAGTTTTTTATAGATTTTGAATACTAACCCTCTATCAGATATGTCATTTGTAAATATCTTCTCCCATTCCATAGACTGAATTTCAGTTTTGTTGACTGGTTCCTTCACTGTGCAGAAGCTTTCTATCTTATACCAATTGTTCATTTTTTTAAAAAGATTTTATTTATTTATTTGACAGAGAGATCACAAGTAGGCAGAGAGGCCGGCAGAGAGGGGGAAGCAGGCTCCCCTCTGAGCAGAGAGCCTGATGTGGGGCTCAATCCAAGGACCCCGAGATCATGACCTGAGCCGAAGGCAGAGGCTTAACTCTCTGAGCCACCCAGGTGCTCCAATTGTTCATTTTTGCCTTTGTTTCCCTTGCTTCCAGAAGTTGCTATGACCAAAATCAAAGAGGTTGCTGCCTGTGTTCTCCTCTGGTATTTTAATGGTTTCCTGTCTCATATTTAGAGCCTTCATCCATTTTGAATTTATTTTTGTGTATGGTGTAAAAAGGTGGTCATTTCATTCTTCTGCATGTTGCTGTCCAGTTTTCCCAACACCATTTGTTGAAGAGATTGTCTATTTTCCTTTGGATATTCTTCCCTGCTTTGTCAAAGATTAGTTTACTCTAGAGTTGAGGGCCTATTTTTAGGTTTTCTATCCTGTTCCATTGATCTATGTGTCTGTTTTTGTGTCAGTACCATATTGTCTTGACTACAGCTTTGTAAGATAACTTGAAATCTGGAACTGTGATGTCTCCCACTTTGATTTTCTTTTTCAGCATTGCTTTGGCTATTCAGAGTCATTTGTGGGTCCATACAAATTTAGGATTGTTTGTTCTAGCTCGGTGAAAAAAATGCTGGTTGTATTTTGATATGGACTGCATTGAATGTGTAGATTGGTTTGGATTGTTTAGCTATTTTAATAATGTGTGTTCTTCCAATCCATAAGCACAGAATATTTTCTTAGTTCTTATGTCCTCTTAGCCTTCTTTCATAACTGCTTTTAGTTTTCAGAGCACAGATCTTTTACCTCTTTGGTTAAGTTTATCCCTATGTATATTATGGGTTTTGGTGCAGTTGTAAATGGGATTGTTTCCTTGGTTTCTCTTTATGCTACTTCATTATTGGTGTGTAGAAATGCAACAGATTTCTGTGCATTGGTTTTTTTTTTTATCCTACAACTTTTCTGAATTGTGTATGAGTTTTAGCAATGGGTGGTAAAATTTAGCAATTAGTCTTTAAGGTTCTCTACATAGAATATCATGGAGTCTGCAAATAGTGAAAGTTTGAGTACTTCCTTGCTGATTTGCATGCATTTTATTTCATTTTGTTGTCTGATTGCTGAGGCTAAGACTTCCAGTACTGTGATAAATAACAATGTTATTCCTGACCATAGAGGTAAATCTCTCAGTTTTTTCCCCATTGAGGATTATATTAGCTATGGGTCTTTCATATATCGCCTTTATGATGTGGAGGTATGTTCCATGTATGCCTACTTTGTTGAGAGTTTCTATCAAATATGAATGTTGTACTTTGTCAAATGCTTTTTCTGCATCTACTGAGAGGAACATATGGTTCTTATCCTTCCTTTTATTAATATGCTGTATCACATTGATTCATTTGCAAATATTAAACCACAAATCCAACTTGATCATAGTGAATAATTCTTTTAATGTACTGCTGGATTTGATTTGCTAGTATCTTTTATTTTTTTTCAATGTTCCAAGATTCATTGTTTATGCCCCACACCCAGTGCTCCATGCAATATGTGCCCTCAATACCCACCACCAGGTGCACTCATCCTCCCACCCTCTCCCCTACAAGACCCTCAGTTTGTTTCTGAGTCCAAAGTCTCTCATGTTTCATCTCCCTCCCTAATTTGCTAGTATCTTGTTGAGAATTTTTGCATCCGTGTTCATCAGGGATAGTGGTCTGTAATTCTCCTTTTTATAGGGGTCTTTCTGGTTTTGGAATAAAGGTAAGGCTGGTCTCATAGAATGAGTTTGGAAGTTTCCCATTCATTTCTGGTTTTTGGACCCGTTTGAACTGGTACTAACTTTTCTTTAAATGTTTGGTAGACTTCCCTGGGAAGACATCTGGCCCTGGATTTTTGATAACTGATTGAATGTCCTTGCTGGTTTTGGATCTGTTCAAATTTTCTATTTCTTCCTGTTTCAGATTTTACTTATGCTGATCTTGACTATTTTTTTTTAAAGATTTTATTTATTTGACAGAGAGAAACACAGCCAGAGAGGGAACACATGCAGGGGGAGTGAGAGAAGGAGAAGCAGGCTTCCTGCCGAGCAGGGAGCCCAATGTGGAACTCGATCCCAGGTCTCCGGGATCATAACCTGAGCGGAAGGCAGTCGCTTAACCAACTGAGACACCCAGGCACCCCTGATCTTGACTACTTTTTGTTATTGCTGTTACTGTAGTGTTTATTTCTACTCTAATCTTTATTATTTTCTTTCTTCTGCTGGCTTTAGGCTTTATTTGCTATTCCTTTTTTTTTTTTTTTTTTTTTTTTTTTTTTTTTTTTTTTTTTTTTTTTTTTTTTTTTTTTTTTTTTTGGTTTGCTCTTCCTTTTCTAATTTCTTTAGGTGTCAGTTTAGGCTGTGTACTGGAGACTTTCCAGGGTTCTTGAGGTAGGCCTATATTGTTATATACTACTTCCCTCTTATGGCTACCTTTACTGCATCCTAAAGGGTTTGGACTACCGTGTTTTCATTTTCATTTGTTTCCATGTATTTTTTAAAATTTCTTCTTTAATTTCCTGGTTAACCCATTTATTCTTTTGTATGTATTTAGTATGTATTTAACCACCATGTATTTGTAGTCTTTCAAATTATCTCCTGCAGTTGACCAAGTTCCACAGTGGTCTGAATATATTCATGGTATGATCTCAGTCTTTTTATACTCATTGTGACATGGTATGTGATCTATTCTGGAGAATATTCCATGTGCACTTGAAAAGTCTATGTATTCTGTTGCTTTAGGTTGATATGCTCTGAATATATCTGTGAAGTCCATCTGGTCCATTGTGTCATTCAAAGTCCACTATGTCACTAATCTTCTGTTTAGATGATCTGTCCATTGCTGTGAGTGGGGTGTTAAAGTCCCCTACTATTATTGTATTATTATCAATAAGTTTCTTTAATTTTATTATTAATTGGTTTATATATTTCACAGCTTCCAACTTAAGGGCATATGTATTTACAATTGTTAGACCTTCTTGTTGGATAGAACCTTTATCATGCTATAGTGTCCTTCTTAATCTCTTATTGCAGTCCTTTAAAATCTGTTATGTCTGATATAAGG
Organism: Spilogale gracilis; assembly: GCA_004023965.1. Lineage (NCBI taxonomy): Eukaryota > Metazoa > Chordata > Mammalia > Carnivora > Mephitidae > Spilogale > Spilogale gracilis. The sequence goes on along the minus strand of PITA01012702.1, from coordinate 14,298 downwards.
ATCACTACTCCAACTTTCTTTTGATGTCCATTAGCATGATAAATTGTTCTCCAACCCACCCCACCACTTTCAATCTGGAGATGTTTTTGGATCTAAAAAGAGTCTCTTGTAGATAGCATATTGATGGGTCTTATGTTGGGTCAAATTCATCCAATTTGATACCCTATGTCTTTTGATTAGAGCACCTAGTCCATTTACATTTAGAGTAATTATTGAAAAATATGAATTTAGTGCGATTTTATCACTTATAAAGTCATTATTTCTGTAGATTCTGATCTTTGTTACTTTTGGGTTCACTCTTTGCTCAAAGAATCATCTTTAATATTGTAGGGTGGTTTAGTGTACGTGAATTCCTTTCATTTTAGTTCAGTTTCATTTGTTTGTTCATTTGTTTTGTCCTGGAAACTCTTCTCTTATTTGGAATGACAGCCTTCTTGGATAAAGTATTCTTGCTGCATATTTTTCCCATTTAGCACATTGGATATATCTTACTCATCCTTTCTAGCCTGCCAGTTCTCTTTGGAAAGATCTGCTGTCAGCCTTATGCTTCTACCCTTGTAGATTAAAGACCTCTTGCTCAGAGTTGCTTTCAGGATATTTTCTTTATCTCTGAAATTTTCAAGCTTCACTATTATATGTTGAAGTGTTGACCCACTTTTATTGATCTTGACAGGGGGTCCTCTGTGCCTCCTGGACTTGAATGTTCATTTCCTTCCACCAAATTAGGAATTTCCTCAATATAATTTGTTCAAATACAATTTCGGCCTCTCCCCCTTCATTTCTTGGGACCTTTATTATGCAGATATTATTTCACCTTATTGTTTGTTTTGTTTAGATTCCACATATAAATGAAATCATATTGTATTTGTCCTTCTCTATTTCACTTAGCATAATACCCTCTAGGTTCATTCATGTTGTCACAAATGGCAAGATCTCATTCTTTCTTATGGCTGAGTTATATTCCAGTGTGTGTGTGTGTGTGTGTGTGTGTGTGTGTGTGTGTGTATGTAACATCTTTATCTGTTCATCTATTGATGGACACTGTGGCTGCTTCCAATTCTTGATTGCTCTAAATGATGGTGTATTTAAAAAAAGTGGTGTGTTATTGTGATGAGCATAGAGTGTTATATGTAAGTCTTGAATCACTAAATTATACACCTGAAGTTAATATTACACTGCATGTTAACTGGAATTTAAATAAAAACTTTTTAAAAAGTTTTAAATAGTTAAAAACAAACAAAAATCCACAGGGTACATATATCTTTTCAAATTAATGTTTGGTTTTTTTTTTATTCTCTGGGTAAATATCCAATAGTGGGATTAATGAACTGTATGGTTTTCTTATTTTTAGTATTTTAAGGAAACTTCCTGCTATTTCCCATAATAACTGCACCAGTTCATGTTCCCAATAGTGCATGGGGGTTCCTTTTACTCCACATCCTCAACAACATTTGTTATTTCTTGTCATTTTTATTTTAGCCATTCTGACAGGTGTAAGGTAATATCTCATCATGGTTTTGATTTTCATTTCCCTGATGATTAATGATGTTAAGCATATTTTCATGTGTCTGCTGAACATTGGCATGCATTCTTTAAAAAAGTCTCTTCAACTTTGCCCGCTTTTTAAATTGGATTATTTGTGTTTTTATTGTTGAATTATGTAAAATTTTATGTATTTTAGGCACTAAACCTGTATCAGATATGACATTTGCAAATATCATCTCCCATTCAATAACCTGTCTTTTTGTCAATGGGTTGTTTCACTGTGCAAAAGTTTTCTATGTTGGTGTAGTCCCAATAGTTTATTTTTGCTTTTCTATTGTCTGATGGGAACTATCTAGAAAAATGTGGCTAAGGCCAATATCAAAGAGTTTACTATTTATGTTTTCTTCTAGGAATTTTATGATTTCATGTCTCACATGTAGGTCTTTAATCCATTTTGAGTTTATTTTGTATATGGTTTAAGAATGGTCCAGTTTTCCCAGCACAATTTATTGAAGAGACTGTTCTTTCCCCAGTACTTATTCTTGACTTCTTTCTCATAATGTGCCAGCACCATACTATTTTGATTACTACAGCTTTGTAGTATATCTTGAAATATGGATTTTGATGCCTCCAGTTTTGTCCTTCTTTCTCAAGATTGCTCTGGTTATTCAGGGTGTTTTGTGGCTACATACAAATTTTGGGATTATTTGTCTTAGTTATGTGAAATATACGGATAGAAATTGCATTGAATCTGTAGACTGCTTTGAGTTAACACGAACATTTTAATTGTATTAATTCTTCAAATCCATAAGAATGGAAAAATTTCCATTTCTTTGTGTTGTCTTCAATTCCTTGCATCCATGTTACAGTTTTCAGAGGACTAGTCTTTCTCTTCCTACATTAAGTTCATTCCAAGGTACTTTATTCTTTTCACTGCAATTGAAAATGGTGTTGTTTTCTTAATTATATTTTCTGATGCTTTGTTATTGGTGTATAGAAACATGACAGATTTATGGGTATTAATCTTGTATCCTGCAACTTTATGTAACTCACTTATTAGTTTTATTTTTTAGTGGAGTCTTTGAAAATTTCTATGTATAGTATCATATCATCTGCAAATGGTAGATTTTCTTCTGCTTTACCAACTTGGATGCCTTTTGTTCCTTTTTCTTGTCTGACTGCTGTGGCTAGGACTTCCAGTACTATATTGAATAAAAAGTGGGGAGCATGGATATCCTACTTCTGTTCCTAATCTTAGAGGGAGAGTTCTATTCTTCATCATTGAATGTGATGATGGTTGTGTTTGTCTAGACAAATATTTTAAGCTAGCTTTCATAAATATGTTTAAATAACTAAAGGACACTGTACCTTAAAGAATTAAAGGAAATTTTAAGGATAGTATCTTTTCGGGGTGCCTGGGTGGCTCAGTTGGTTGAGCAACTGCCTTCAGCCCAGGTCATGATCCCAGAGATCCTGGATCGAGTCCCACATCGGGCTCCCTGCTCAGCGGGAAGCCTGCTTCTCCCTCTCTCAGTCCCCCTGCTTGTGTTCCCTCTCTGGCTGTGTTTCTCTCTGTCAAATAAATAAAATCTTTAAAAAAAAAAAAAAAGGATATGTTTCCATCAGAGGATCTCAATAACATGATAGAATTTTTTTTAAAAAAGATCAAATACAAATTCTATAGTTGAAAGCACAATAATTGAAATAAAAAGAACCAGAGGTAGGATTAAAAAGGCAAAGAAGAGGGGCATTGAGTAGCTCAGTTGTTTAGGGAGCTGCCTTCAGCAGGGGCAACTGTTCCAGAGTCCTGGGATGGACCCCTGCCTCAAGTTTCTTGCTCAGTAGAGAGCCTGCTTCTCCCTCTGCCCCTCCCCTTGCTCATGTATACACACACTCTCTCTCTCTCAAGTAAATAAGATCTTTTTTAAAAAGGCAAAGAAGGACTCAGTGAAAATGAGCTGTATATTGATATTATCCAGTCTAAGAAGCAGGAAGAAAAAGAATGAAAACAATGAACAGAGCCTCAGAAAATGATTGAAAACTATCAAGAGTATCAATATATGCAAAATGGGCATCTCTGAGATAGAGAAAGAAAAAATCATTTTCAAAGAAATAACAGTCATTAACTTCTCAAATATAAAAAATTTTATGAAAAACATCTTCACATAAAGCAGCTCAACAAACTCAAAGTAAATCACACAGATGCATAGCATATTCAGATTGTCAAAAACAGTTTTATGGAAGTTCCAAGATTCTTAATTTAAGAAATCTTTTTTTTTGAGATTAAAACTTTATCTTCAAGTAAAATATTTTTTCTGTTTCTTATCATACAGAAAAGAGACTTTTTAATCCATTGAAACATGAAATTTTTTCATTATTAAGCCTCTAAATTATTAAAATATATCAAGAAACACCCAAGTTTCCTTTAATTTTTATAACATTTTAAGCACTTTTTAAATAAAAAGTGAGACTGGTTAATTTTCAAAACAAAGTGTTTTTACTGAAAGTATATGGAGGCATTCTGTTACTATATATCAAAATTAAAAAGCTGAGCATAGACCTTATTTTACAAAGCATATGCACTTTTTTAAAAAGTTTTCATTTTTTTTAAGATTTTATTTATTTGAGCAAGAGAGAGAGCACAAGTAGTAGGGAGGGGAAAGAAGAGAGGGAGAAGAAGGTTCCCCCCTCCCTGAGCAAGGAGCCGAAAACAAGGGCTTGATCCCATGACCCTGGGGTCATGACCTGAGCAGAAGGCAGACACTTAACTGACTGAGCCACCTCCGGTGCCCCAAATTTTTTCATATTTTAACACAGTATTTATTTTAAAAGTCAGAATGAGGGGTGCCTGGGTGGCTCAGTTGGTTAAAGCAACTGCTTTCAGCTCAGGTCATGATCCTGGAGACCCAGGATCTAGCCCCACATCGGGCTTCCTACTCGGCAGGAGGCCTGCTTCTCCCTCTTTCAGTCCCTCTGTTTGTGTTCCCTCTCTAGCTGTGTTTCCCTCTGTCAAATAAATAAATAAAATCTTTAAAAAAAAGTCAGAATGATTAAAAATAATAATTCCAACATAAATAAAAGCAAAAAATGAATTAAATGGGAAAATAGAAATTACCCAAAATATTGAAATCTAAATATATCAATAATTATAATAATTGTAAATGGATTATATATTCTCGAAACAGAGAAAGGCAGTCAAACTGGGTTTATAAGCAAACTATAAACTATTTAAGATATACTACTAAAGTTTAAGAATACAGAAAGTGTAAGTCCATAGACAAAAAAGATGTGATTTACGTACAGTAATCAAAATAAATCTGCTATAGTTATGTCAATGTCAGACAAAATAAGATTAAAGTCAAAAACACCTTACCAAAGATTAAGATGATCTCTTTAACAAAAGAGAAAGGGAGTTAAACAGAAATACATAATTTAAAAACTTTGTATGCATCCCAAACATAAGTAGTATAAAGAAAAGAGTACAGAAATATAAGAAGAAACAGATAGATCCAAAAGCATAGTAAGAAAATTCAATATGTATCTCTCAATAAATGATGAAATGAACCAAAAATTCAAGGAAATCAAGAAATAAGAAATTTAAAAGTACAATTTTTAAAAACTTGACAATGAATATGTTTAAGGAAGTACTGGTATATACATTGATGAACCAGATTCTGCTTAATTTAATTAAAACTAATTAAATTAATTAAAATAATTTTGTAATTTTAATAATTATATTTGTTACTGAGTCTCTCTGGCAGCTCTATGTGTTAAGCAAAATATTAACTGATATTTCATCCATCCTCTGGGTTGTAAGAAAGATTTTTAACTTCATTAAAGAGATCCAGATCTGTGATGTACTAGATTTGTAATATATGTTAATTACTCAACAATATTTTGTTTTATTTCTTTTAAAAAAAAAGATTTTATTTATTTATTTGACAGAGAGATCACAAGCAGGCAGAGAGGCAGGCAGAGAGAGAGAGAGGAGGAAGCAGGCTCCCCGCTGAGCAGAGAGGCCAATGTGGGCCTTGATCCCAGGACCCTGAGATCATGACCTGAGCCGAAGGCAGAGGCTTTAACCCACTGAACCACCCAGGTGCCCTATTTTGTTTTATTTCTTAATGATATAAGCAAATCATACTTTATGGTAATAAACTATTAAAAGAAACTACTGAAGTACAAACATATATAACTAGATTATTCACTATGCAAGCAGAATCAGTCTTGTTATTTTTCAGATACTCATATATCAATAATTTTAAAATAATAATCTAATATTTAATATTATTAATAATTTGTAATATTTTCCAGTTTTCTTGACATATACATACTTTAAAATTACACTGAAATATTGGGTATCAGACATGTCTAAGAAAAAATATGTAACATTATAAAATATAGAGGAAAAGAGAGTAAAAGAAACTTACCAGGCATGAAAACATAAAACACAGATGAAATGGAGTAATATAACCATAAAATATCAAAATTGAATCAATTTGATCAATTGATAATAATCAATTGTGATCATGAGTGCTAATGAAAATACAAAGATATCAGAATGAGTTTGAAAACACAATTATAAATTTCATACAAAAGATAAAGAAAAATCATAAAGACATAAGAAAGTTAAAGAAACGAAACAGAAAAATAAGTATGCCAACCAGAAGATGACAGGAGCTATATTAATAGCAGATATGGTAGCTTTTAAGACAAACATAAAAATTATAAAATGGGTCCCTTCATTAAAACAAAGGGGCCTTTCCTCCAGGGAAATTATTAATTTTAAATATTGAATATATTTAATAAATTTTTATTTTAAAAATATTTTATATTTAAAATATTTGATAAATTTTAAATATTTAATATATAAAATGTCATAAGTTCTGAAGCAAAACCTAATACAATATAAGAAATAAAGAAAGCCATAAAAAGTAAAAAGTTAACACATTTAACTCAGTAATCATAAAACATACAGAGAAATTATCAGTAAAGACCTAGAAGCATGAACAAAGTAATTGCAGACATATTCATGAACTGTGGAAAAAAAATCCTTCTGAATTTATTTGAAAATAATTTTACAAGATTTTAAACTAATTACTTACTATCAAAACTCTCACTTCTGGTAGATTTAAGATTCTTAGTTTGAGGCAGACTTCTTAAAATTAAAGCCATGTCCTCAGGCAACTGATTTACAGTAGATACCATAGCCTTTTGCTGAGTTATAAGAAATGCTAAATAAAAAAAAAAAGATTTATTATAAAACTTTTGGATATGCCAAGTAATCAGCAAAATTTCTTCTAATTTAAAGGAAGGATGACTTAAAGTTAAAGGAAGTTAAAGTTAAAGAAGACAACTGCAAAGCTATAAGTAAAATTAATTTTTAGAGATCATGGGAGTCAAGTAGGAAATTTCTGTAGTTTTCATGAATGTGTGTGTAGACAGTCTTGTTATATAGTTATTGACTATGCAAATATCCAGCAAAAGGTACTAAAGCTTTTACATTATTTGTCTAATTATCTTAGGGTAGTCACACTTTTGCCAAAGTGTAAAATATCTGCAAAATATGTGCTCTAACAAATACATAATCAAAAGGCAAAGAAAAAATCTTTTGATGTGCTTAACTTAAAATAATTTAAAGATATCTATAATTGTTATACTTACCATTGAGTCTATTCATTCTAGAAGTTCTTTTTAACTGACCATTACATCTATTCATTATAGTGTAATAAGTCAAACTGAGAAAAACAAATACTATATGATTTTACTATGTGAAATCTACAAAAAAGGTGAATAAACAGAAAACTTAACAAATGATTTTCTAGAAGAGCACTAAGAAAAGTCAGTGGTGAGAGAACACTTTTTAACAAATGACCCGGGAAACAACTGAGTATCCACATGCAAAAGAATGAAGCTGGATCTCAGTATGACACTATACACAACACAAAGTAGTACCACGGTTCAACATACTACTGGAAGTCCTCGCCTCAGCAATCAGACAACAAAAATAAAGAAAAGGCATCCAAAGCAGCAAAGAAGTAAAACTTTCACTCTTCACAGACAACATGATACTGTAGAAAATTGAAAGACTGCACCAAAAAATTGCTAGAATTGATACAGGAATTCAGAAAAGTGCCTGGATATAAAATCAATGCACAGGAGTCTGTTGCATTTCTGTATAGTAATGATGAAGCAAAAGAAAGAGAAATCAAAGAATCAATCCCATTTATAATTGCACCAAAAACCATAAGATACCTAGGAATAAATTTGAAAACTATAGAATACTTAGGAAAGAAATTGAGGAAGACATGAAGAAATGGAAAATATTTCATGCTCATGGGTTGGAAGAACAAATATAGTTGAAATGTCTAGGCTACCCGAAATAATCTACACATTCAATGCAATCCTTATCAAAATATCATCATCATTTTTCACAGAGCTGGAAAAAACAATCTTAAAGTTTGTATGAAAACAGAAAGACCCCAAATAACCAGAGGAATGTTGAAAAAGAAAACCAAAGCTGGTGGCATCACAATGCTAGGCTTCAAGCTATACTGCTAAGCTGTAATCATCAAGATAGTATGGTACTGGCACAAAAACAGACACATAGAACAATAGAACAGAAAAAGAAAACCCAGAAAAAGACCCTCAACTCTATGGTCAACTATTTTTGACAAAACAGGAAAGAATATCCAATGGAAAAAAGTCTCTTCAAAAAATGGTGTTGGGAAAATTGGACAACCACATGGCAAAGAATGAAACTGGATCATTTTCTTATACCATACTCAAAAATAAATTCAAAATTAATAAAAGACCTAACTGTGAGAGAGGAAACCATCAAAATCCTAGGGGAGTACACAGGTAGCAACCTCTCTGACCTCAGCCACAGTAACTTTTTGCTAGACAGGGAAGGGAAACAAAAGCAAAAATGAACTACTGGGACTTCATCAAGAGAAAAAAAGCTTTTGCACAGCAAAGAAAACAATCAACAAAACTAAAAGGCAAACTACATAATGGGAGAATATATTCATAAATGCCATATCAAATAAAGGGCTAATACCAAAAATCTATAAAGAATTTAGAAAACTCAACACCTTAAAAACAAATAACCTAGTCAAAAAGTAGGCGGAAGACATGAACAGATATTTCTCCAAAGAAGACATCAAATAGCCAATAGACAAATGAAAAAATGCTCTTACTTGGCATCAGGGAAATTCAAATCAAAACCACAATGAGATACCACCTCACACCAGTCAGAATCACTAAAATTAACAAGTCAGGAAACAATAAATGTTGGTGAGGATGCAGAGAAAGGGGAACCCTCTTACACTTTTGATGGGAATGCCAAGCTGGTACAGCCAGTCTCAGAAAACAGTACAGAGATTACTCAAGAAGTTAAAATAGAGCTATCCTAGGACCCAGCTATTGCACTACTGGTATTTACACAAAAGATACAAATGTAGTGACCTGAAGGGGTACATGCACCCCAATGTTTTATAGCAGCAATGTCCACAAGAGCCAAACTATGGAAAGAGCCCAGATGTGCAATGAAAGATGGATGGATAACAAATATGTGTTTTATATGTAATGAAATATTACTCAGCCATCAAAAAGGATGACATCTTAACATTTACAATGACATGGATAGAACTGGAGGGTATCATGTTAAGCAAAATAAATCAGTCAGAGAAGGACAAACACCGTATGATTTAACTCATTTAAGAATTTAAGAAACAAATGTGCCTGGGTGGTTCAGTGGGTTAAAGCCTCTGCCTTCAGCTCAGGTCATGATCTCAGGGTTCTGGGATTGAGGCCCGCATTGGGCTCTCTGCTCAGCGGGGAGCCTGCTTCCTCCTCTCTCTCTCTCTCTCTCTCTCTCTGCCTGCCTCTCTGCCTACTTGTGATCTCTCTCTCTATCAAATAAATAAATAAAAATCTTTTTAAAAAAGAACTTAAGAAACAGAACAGATGAACATAGGGGAAGGGAAATAAAAATAAAATAAGAAGAAAACAGAGAGGGAGACAAACCATAAGAGACTGTTAACTCTAGGAAACTTAAGAGTTGCTGGAGGGGTAGTGGGTGGGAGGATGGGGTAACTGGGTGATGGGCATTAAGGAGGACCCTTGATGTAATGAGCACTGGGTGTTATATGCAACTGATTGATTACTAAATTCTACCCCTGAAACTAATAATCCACTATATGTTAACTAAATTGAATTTAAGTTAAAAAATTAAAACAAAAGAAGAGCTCCAGCAGAATTCACCACATAAGGCCCTAGCAGCACTTGCTAACACCATAGACCTCCCCATGCCCTTTGTGGATGAAGACCCCAGCTAATGAAGCTGCATAAAGCACAAGCTATGGAGCTCCCCAATAGCGAGAGCCAATGCTATGAATCCCATCAGAACCAATACCATTATGCAAAACCCAGACCAGCACCACAAGCCCCCTTCAATTCAGTGTTACCACATAGCTCCTAGACAATTAGATAAAGAAATAAAAGGCATCCAAATTAGGAAGTAAATTTATGTTTTCAGATGACATAATCATATATGCAGGAAACCTGAAAGACAAAAAAATGATTAGAAATAATATAAGAATTCATAAAGTTGGAGGTTATGAAATCAGCATACATACAAACCACTACCTGAAAGGAAAATATTCTCACTCATACTACCAACAAAAAGAAAAAATTCTGAAAAATAAACTCAACCAAGAAGGTAAAACACTTATACATGTGAATTATAAGATATTGGCAAAGGAAAAGAAGGCACAGATAACTGGAGAGGGAACTGATTTTAATGGATTGGAAATTTGCTATTTTGAAATATCCATACTACCCAAAATGATTTACAGGTTCATGCAAATCCTTCCCAAACCCAAATGACATTCTTCACAGAAATAGAAAAATGATCCTAAAATTCATATGTAACCACAAAGGACCCAAATAACAAAAGAAGTTTTTAACATGAAAAACAAAGCCAGACACCCCCCTCACCTTGATTTTAAAATATATTATGAAATTAATCAAAACAGTATGGTATTGGCAAAAAAGAAAACAGTTATATGTCTGAAAACATAAATTTACCTCCTAATTTGGATGCCAGAGATAAATCTACACAGGGATGGCAAACTGATCTTTGACAAGGGTACCAGGAACATACAATAGGGAAAAGATAAGACTCTTCAATAATTGCTGCTGGAAATGGATACCTATATGCAGAAGAATCAAATTGGGCCCTTGTCTGACACCAATACAAAAATCGCCCTGAAATGGATTAAAGATTTAAATGTAAGATCACAAATCATAAAAATCCTAGAAGAAATATAAAGAAAAATTTTCTTGATATTGATATGGGCAAATGATTTAATGGCTATGAAGCCAAAAGTACAAGGAACAAAGCAAAACCAGACAAATGAAATTGCATCAAAAAAAAAAAAAGTTACTGCATAGCAGAGAAAACAGAGTGAAAGGACAACCTACAGAATTGGAGAAAATATTTACAAACCATAAGTCTGACAAGTAGTAAATAGCTAAAATATATAAAAAGACATATGACTTAATTGCAAAACAAAAGATACAAATAACCTGATATTTTAAAATAGAAGACATAAATGTCTAACAGATACATATAAAAAGGCACTCAAACATCACTAGTAATCAGGGAAATGTAAATTAAACCACAATCAAATATCACCTTACAGCCATTAGGTTGGCTATTATTAAAAAAGAAAAACAAGTGTTGGTGACGATGTGGAGAAAATGGAATCATCATTTTCCACCAATCCACCAATCATTCACCACTGGTGGAAATGTAAAATGGTACAGTCACTATGGAAAACAACATACATGTTCCTCAAAAAATTAAAAATAGAACTACCATATAATCTGGTAATGGTACATCTGATTATTTATCCAATAGAATTCAAGATCTCAAAGAGATATATTCACAATCCAGCAATAACCAAGATATAAAAGCAATATTAATGTGCATCAGTAATGTATAGATAAAATGTGATACACACATATACAACATTGACTATTATTCATTCTTTTAAAAGTAGGAAATCCTGTCATGCACAAAAAATGTGAATGAGTCTTCAGGACATTATGTTAAGTGAAATAAGCCAGTCACAAAAGGACAACTACTCCATTAATCCACTTACATGAGGTATCAAAAATAGTCAAGTTCATAGAAGCACAAAATGGAAGGTGGCTTCTATGACGGGTTGAGGAAAAAGGTAAGTCTATGTTCAAAATGGATAAAATTACAATTTTACAACATAAAAACGTTCTACAGATCCATTGTACAACACTTTGCTTATAGTTAACAATACTGTACTAAATACTTACAAATTTGTTAAAAGAGTAAATCTCATGTGTATTTTTTTAACCACAATAAAAAGTCAGTGAAGTTCTATTCCATACATCCAGAAAAGGGAGAGACATAAATATTTGGAGAATGGCACTAATTAATGACTACTACATTAATATAAATGCAAAAATCTAAAATAAATATAAAATTAAGTGGTACATTTAAGGATGTACTGTGTTCAAATAAAATTTAATACCAATGCATATATGGTTGCAGTTCATTCACTGTATTAATAAAGGATAAATATCCTATAAGAATCTCAATTCTAAAAGAGAATTTTATTTTTTCAATCTTAATGAATAAGGAATAAAAAAGAAACTTAAGGTTATCTAAATATTACACTTAATATAAAGCATTAGAATCATTCCCATTAAAGTAAGGAATACATAAGAGGTGCTTCCATAGCTTTTATTATTTAACATTAAACATTTCTCCAAAAATAATACATGGTGGACAACAAGCATATGAAAAGATGCTCAACACCAGTAATCATTACAGAAATTCAAATTAATATCACAATGAGATACTACCACACATTCATTAGGATGACTACTATTAAAAACATAATAAAAATAATTGCTGATGAGGATATAGAAGAATTTGAACCCTAGCACACTGTAGGTGGAAAACATAAAATAGTGGAAATGTAAACTTCTACAATACAATATGGACATTTTTCAAGATATTAAAAAAGAGAACTACCATAAAACACAGCAATTGAGCTTCTGGTATAGACCAAAAGAACTGAAAGCAGGATCTCACAGATATATTTGCAAACCCATGTTCATTGGCAGCCTTATTCACAGAGGCTGGAAGCAAACTAACTGTCTATCAATGAACAGAAAAATGGTATGCGGTATATACATACCATGAAATCTTACTCAGCATTGAAAATGAAGGAAATACTGTGACATACTACAGCTTTGATGAACCTAGAGAACACTATATTAAGTGAAATAAACTAGTCACAAAAAGATAAATACTATGTGATTACATTCATATGAGGTATGTAATAGTCAAATTCACAGAAATTAAAATTTGGTAACCTCATCATGGATACTATGGGCTATGGAGAGGAGTAATGGGAAATTATTGCTTAATGGACTTAGAATTTCAGTTTTGCATAATGAGGAAGTTCTAGAAATCTGCTTCATAACAGGTGTATATTCTTAAAAACTACTATCTGTACATATAAAATGGTTAAATGGTAAATGCCAAATGTGGTAAACACACATGTCTTGTCACAATTAAAACTTAAAAGACTCAAAAATTAAAAGAAAGAGTTCAGCAAAGTACTCACTAATTTGCTATGAGAAGTTAAAAAGAGCATAAGATCCCAGATATTCCAGTGTTTGTAAGGTTTAAAAAGAAGCTGTTTATTACCAGATCAAGTAAGTTGACATTAAAAAATGAAGGGAGAGAGATCAGAGTGGGAGATGAACCATGAGAAACCATGGACTCTAGGAAACGGAGGATTTTAGAAGTGGTGTGTGGTGGGCAATAGGTGAGCCTGGTGATGGGTATTAAGGAGGGCACAGAATGCATGGAGCACTGGGTGTTATACACAAACAATGAATCATGGAACACTACATCAAAAACTAATAATGTACTGTATGGTGACTATGTAAATACTTAGATCTATTTTAAAAATAAAATAAAAATAAATAAAACACATTTCAAGACAAACAAGAAACTAGTATTACATTTCCAGCATGTCCTTTATGGCAGCTTGTGGATTTGATGTTTGTTTTTGAGGTGTGTTTTAATGTCTAAGTTATTTAATCTGGTAATAAACAGTCTCATTTTCAACCTCACAAGTACTAGAATGTCCAAAGTATTTATGTTCCTTTTAACTTCTGATTATAAACTAAGCAGACTCAGAAAGACAAAAATTATGATTCCATTCATTTGTGGAATCTAAAAAAAAAGATAGTAATAAAAGAAACTGAAGAAGAAAATATAAATGGAAAGGTAGCCTCAGTTCTTTGATTAGTATATTGTGAAAACGTTCACATCACACAAAGAAATCTACAGATTCAATGCAATCCTACACAAAATCCCAATGGCTCTTTTCACAGAAAAAGAAAAAAAAAAAAACTGTCCTAGAATTTCACTGGAACTCTAGAATACCACAAAGCAATCTTGACAAAAAAGAATTTTTTGGTCACATGCCTTACATTTCCTGGTTTCAAACAATGCTACTAAGCTGAAACATGCACACAGACAGTGAAATAGAATAGAGAACCCAGAAATATTTATCCATGAATATATGGTCAACCAATTTTTGGAAAGGATACCAACAACTCACAAAGAAAAAAGGAGTTTCAGGGTCAAGATGGCGGAAGGCCAGGTGACCGCATTTCTGGGAGTTCCCTGAAGAGAGCTGAATTCCAACAAAAAAACCACTACAAGACCACCGTGAACACCCATGAAAC
>PITA01012701.1:0-60721 GCA_004023965.1 Spilogale gracilis | reverse complement strand
CTCCTTCCTCCCCAGCCTCTCAAGGTTCTGCTATGAAACTTGGCACCCTCTAGAGCTATTTCACCTTTGGAACATTTTCCAGGTGGCAGGAGTGACCAGTGCAGGGGTAGTGACTTAAGTCTGAAGACTAGAGAGACCTTAGAAACCACCCTAGAAAGGAAACAAGCAGAACTCTGCCAGCTTGGGTATATCTGAGTGATTGTGCAGATGATGGTCCCCGGGGCAGGCAGGCGAGGGTGAAGGGCAGACTGGTGGTACTGCTCTGGGGGTCAGTCCGCTCTCTGACTACTGCAGCTGGGGGGTTCTCTGGGCAATCCCACTGCACAGTGTGCATCCCCTAGGGTATGTCCTTGTCCTGGGTGGCTGGGAAGCCCAAACTCAGACCTGGCTCCCTCCTTTCTACCCTTAAGGCTGGCCAGCATGAAGCCAGCGAGTAGGGAAAGGGAGAAGAAACTCTTGGATTGGCTGGTCTCCAGGACAAAAATGTTAGTTTGGGGAATAAACAATTTGTCTGTTCCACTCTTAATTGTCCCCCCCAGGAAGTGGGGAGTATACACAATGGGAAGAGGTAGGGAGGAAATCCAGAATAAGTAGCAGCTGTTGACAGAGAAATAAGAAGGGAGAATTTAGTTTCTTGAGGTTTGTTAGCTTTTCTCCAGGGGCCCAATGTCTTACACCCCAAGACTTGGAGGAAACTAGCCCAGCAGAGACAGGCAGTGCTGAACCAGAGAAAGTGGGCACCATCTCTGTAGACCAGCCAGGCAGAATAATTTTCAGTAACGTTCAACTTCAGTCCTTTAACTAGCACTGCTAGTTGTGGTCTTGAGGTGGCCATACAAAGCCAGTCACAGAAACACGGACATACCCAGACCCTTATACATTCAGGGACATGTGAACACTCCTACTCAAGGAGCAAGTGGGTTTTAGCCAACCGGGTGGCCTGTTCTCCATTTTACCTCGCCTGAGGCCATCTCTCTACCCTGTCCTGTGCAGGGGAACATAAACACACACTGGTGAAGCTTTGTTGCATTCCTTTCTCTCTCCCCTCCCTCTCCCTCCCTCCCACCCTTTCCTCTTTCTTTCTTTTTCTTTCTTTCTTCCCTTTTTCCTTTCCTTCCTTCCTTCCTTCCTTCCTTTCTTCCTTCCTTCCTTCCTTCCTAGCCTTTTCCTTTAGAAGACTCCAGCATCGGACGCCTGGGTGGCTCAGTGGGTTAAACCCTCTGCTTTTGGCTCTGGTCTTGATCTCAGCACCCTGGGGTTGAGGCCCACATCGGGCTCTCTGTTCAGTGGGGAGCCTGTTTCCTCATTTCTCTCTGCCTGTCTCTCTGCCTACTTGTGATCTCTCTCTGTCAAATAATAAACAAATAAACAAATAAATAAATAAATAAAATTTAAAAAAAATAGAAGACTCCAGCATCTGTGGATAAACCTGAACAATTTTGGGGGAGAGGCTATGAGACGTTATCCAGGTGTTGGCAGTGGACACAGGAGGAAAAAAGGGGGAAAAGCCCAGGACCCCCCTCCAGAGCTGACCTGAATGTCATCTGTGATGCCTCCTACCCTCTGCCCATGTCTCCCCTTTAACAGCATCTCCAAATCATTCTGGTTCAACCTCCAAACATCTCCCAGGGGTGCCTTCTTCATTCCCACTACCTCTTCCCCAGTAAGGGTCACTTTCATCTCTCACCTCCTCCTGGTCTCCCCACCTCTAGTCCATTCCCCAACTGAGCAGCCAGATCTATCTCTCTCTGAGAAAAATCTGTCATCCTCTTGACTGAAGTTCTTCTGTGGCTTCCTGTTGCTCTTAGGATACAGGTTTCCCCACTAGCTGAAGTCAGAACTTTCCCATGAAACCTTTCATAAGTCAGAATTGTGTAAATCCATGAGTACCCTGGCTTTCAGAAAGTTTGCATCATGCCACCTTGCTTTTATGAAAGACCTGCATATTAGTACCTGTTTTACTAACCAAAAGAAACCTGGAGAGGATTTTTGCTTTTAGGAAGAAAGCCATGGACCTCCTCCTCACGGATGTCTGTTTACCAAATTCCTTTCTTTGGCTGCTCTCTCTAGTCTCAGCAAATGGCATAAACCCTCTTGCCCTCTTGTTTTGCTGCCTACTGCCACAGAGCCTTGTTCCGTGCTGTGCCCTTAGCCTCCCACTGGTGGGGCTGCTGAGGCAGGGCCAGTGTAGGAAATCTTGACACCAGAGAGGGATATGTGAGTAAGCACCTTCTCCTCTAATTCCTCACCTATGTAGTGTTTACATAAATCAACCTCTCCTAAGGACACAGTGTTAGAAACAGGCTTCTCCTTGGACTAAGCTTTCGTGATAGAGCTGACCCAACTCCACTAATCTACAGTGTATTACAAGAATATGAGGGGAAGAAAACTGTCTGACTGACAGGCCACCTCACAGGCTCAGAGTGCAAGAGTGGGGCAAAGGCAGGGGCTGCCTCAGTTTCCAGCATTGCTCAGGTGATGCTCGTCTTCGTGCAGGACTCCTTGCTCCTGGAGACTCATGCTGCCCCTACTTCTTTCTGGACGTTGCTCTGGTTCAGCTGCCATGATGATGGACAGAGCCAAATTCCCAAGATGCCACAGTCTCTGTGGCCAGAAGACAGCCTGGTCACCACGGACACACATCGTCTAAGCACAAAGCTGAGGCTACCCCTTGGGAAGTGGCCAACAGGTAGCACATTTTCCTTCTTCAAAAGGCGTCCCCCAACCTCCTTGCTGGGAGAAGCGCTGTAAGCCCCAGTGTGTCTCTGTTCCCCGCTTCCACCCAGCCTTCTCCCTAATCCCCACCTTTGACTTCCACATCCTTGCCAGCCTTCCTGTCTGTCTTAGGTCTCCCGCAGCCAGACTGGGCCTGATCTCAGGCAGTATGGATCCAGTACACAGGGTCCCCAGAGCAAAGTGGTGTCCGGCAGCCTTGAAGTGTCTGACGGGACTGCTTCCCGGGACCAGATCCTCCGGTGATTTAGGTGTAAAGCCCACAGGCCTTGGGACTCTTGTCCTGAGGTTGGCTTGCAAGCTGTCCCATGTTCTCGAGGTCGTGCCATCAGCTGGGGGAGCCTGGAGGGGCAGGGGCTACAGGAGTTCCACTGAGGAAGGTCCTACAGGGAGTCCCTGGGATTCAGATGGCACCTTCTGCACTCTGACATTCAGTTGACTGGTGGGGAGCATATCATGGAGAACTCTGACAGATCCAAACCCTCTTGGGTAACTAAGCCCTTTTTAAAAATGGGAACGTGGATGAGCCTCTCCTATTGCTCAGGTTCAGGTTTGCCGGACCCTTTCCTTCCTCTTCCTCCACCTCCTCCTCGCCTGGGTGGTATCTTCTTCATGCAGTCTGCAGTGGCTGGCCCTGTGGAAGCTGGCAAGGGAGCTCAGTGAGGCCATGACGCCATATTCCAGCCCCTGGCGTCATACCTGCACACAGCAAAGGCTCAGCCAACATTCCTTGAAGAGCAGTCGATTTGGATCTCAGCCAACGCTGCCTTTCCTTCTTTCCTGGAGAAAGGGGCATGTGACAACGGTGACAACGGCGCAGCCAAAGTTACTGTGTGTCCCGAGCTGTGCTACCAGTTCCATGTGTTGTAGTCCATTCCATCTTAAGAATAGCTCACAAGGTAGGTTTGGTTTTTTTCATGATTTTTATTTATTTGACAGAGAGAGACGGCGAGAGAGGGAACACAAGCAACAGGAGTGGGAGAGGGAGAAGCAGGGATCATGACCTGAGCTGAAAGCAGACACTTCACAACTGAGCCACCCAGGCGCCCCTACAAGGTAGGTTTCCACCAGCCTCATCTTCTAGGTGAGAAAATTGAGGTTCAGCTCAGTGAAGGTGGCAGGTGGAGCTGGGATCTGAAAACACAATTCCCCTCCTCATAGAATTTTTTCTGCTTTGAGCTGTCTGATTGAATTCTCCATCTCGGACCAGTCTTGATCTGAAGCGGCAACTAACAGATGCCCTTTCTTGACCTCTGAGACCTCCCCGAATCCGCATCCAGAACACTGGGCAGGGGAATTCATATTTTGGAGGGCAACTTGTGAGGACAATGGGATTGATTTCGTGGTGGAGGAATGTACTTAGCTTTCTGATGTCCAGGGCTCACTGGGACCCCAGGCCAGAGTCACTCGGAAGTTTTTATCTCTTTGGGCGCCCTCTCTGTGGGTGCTCCAGGCCCTGACGGGAGAGGACTTTGGAGAATGACTATCAACCATTTAGTAAGGTCTGTCCTGTCTGCTTCTGCACATGGCGGCCTCCTGTTCACCACTGCCAGGCTCACCAGGGTTGGACTGGACTGGCCCTGTCTTCAGTGTGGCTGCATGGGAAAGGCAGCCATGTGGGGGAGCCAGCAGTGGCAGAGAGAGCCGCCTCCCGGCCTGAGGACAGAACCCACCTTGAGCCTGGCTGAAGCGGAGCAGGGAGGCCAGCAACTGCACGCGCTGTCACCGCCAAGTCAGATGGAAGTTCCGTGGCCTTCTTGACTTCCAGCTGCTTCATCTCTCACCAGGACAGGCTTCCAGTCCCTCACAGCATCTGTTGGCCTAGATATTCCCTACTGATCATGCCCTGGAACTGGCGCCTTCCTGGGGTATGACGTGAAGGGGCTGGAGAAGTTTCCAGTTATCTACCGCATCTGCTAACAGAAGCATCCGGGAGAGGGGGCTGCGTGAACGCCAGGTGTTGGGAACCGGCTCTGACCACATATCTGTGATTTTTTTCAGTTAGCCTCAAGTTCAGACTTGCTGTCCCTTTGCTCAACCTAGCTGGCTTATCTCTGAGGCCTATCAGACTGGCAGCAGCATGGGTTCACAGCACGCCATGGCTCAGAGCCCTTCGCGCTTCCTGCAGTCATGCAGGTTGAGCCCTCTTCTGCCTGGTTGACACGCCTCCCACGTGCTAATTTATGCTATGAAGCCGAATGCCCCCAGTCCTCACTGATTCCTCACTGGCTGACAGCACCTGAGAAGCTTTAAAACATTTTTTTCCTTTTAACTTATTAGAGTAATTGCAAAGAAAAAAGTCGAAGAGTATATTGAATCCTTTCGTACCAGTCGTCCAGCCTCAACACTGATGGATGGGCCATCTTGTTTCATTTATACCTTATCATTTATACCTCCTACAGAATATTTGAAGGCAAACCACTTATTCCATCCATATTTAAGTTTGCATCTCTAAAAGATCACGGCTCTTTTTAAAAGACAACTACTAAACCATTATAACACCTAAAAGAGTCACAATACTTCCTTAGTGTCATAAATTATCTCTCATGTTCAAATTTCCCTGATGGCCTTATTTTTAAATAATTGTTCTAATTACAATGTAGATAAGGCCATCACATTGCATTTGGTGGTTATATCTCTTAATCCATTGGTTCCTCTTCCTTCTTCCTTCCTTACAATTTATTTGTTGAAACAATTATGTCCTCTGTCTTTCAGAGTTTTCTGTCTTGGAATTTGCTGATTGCATCCCATGGTGTCATTTCCCAGGTCCCTTTGTCATTTGTATTTCCTATAAAATCATGATTATGGGAAGAATTTAGAACTGCATGGTGTAGGAACTAGGGATGTCTAGTTTTCCTAAGAGCCCCAGGTGAGTCTTTTTGCCTCATGTTTGGGAATTGCCAACCTACCTGACTACTCCAGGATCGCAAATCTTCCTCAGTCACACCAAGTATCAGAGAGCAACATGAGGTTCTAATGTCCAGCGGTGGGTTGTGGGAGTCGCTGCAGGAAGAAGCATTAGTAATCTTTTCGGGGTTAACGGAGACTCACAGTGGGAACTCCCCAGGGCCTGTGCCTCCTTCTTCTAATACAGGCTAGGGAAATTTCTTAAGTTATCAGGACCTTTCGTGGTCTTGAGGATCTGGAAGAAGAGCAACACCCTGGCTGGTGTGGCCCTTGAAGGTGAGTGTGCTGTCCGCAGGGTGAGGGGCTTCACCTGGGCCTGAGGGCCACGGGCTGCTGACAGTGCCCACTGTTGATCTGGGATGCCGAGGCAGGTGGACCCAGCACACGGGCCCACATGCACCCGGTGCTCTTTCTTCTCTGCTGATATTCCCCCAGCCCCACTCCCTAGGACCAACGGTCCCCTTAACTGCTGAGGGAGACATTCCACTGGTAACAGCCAGCAACCCACTGCCATGGCGCGCAGTAGTCGGAATGATCTTGTTAGCATTTATAGCTGATCATTTCACTACCCTGCTCAACTTCTTCCCATCACACCTAAGATCCACATTCCTCTTCGTGGCTGATGAGGCCTGCTGTGGTCTGGCCCATGCCTGCTTCTCCATCCACATCTTTCATTCTTCTTTCTCTTTTCTCTCTAGCCACACTGGCCTTTTGATTGGTCCTAGATCAGGCCAGCCTCACTCGTGTCTCAGAGTCTTTCCACTTGCCATTTCCTCCTCCAGTTCTTCATAGGACTCCCTCACATCTTCACTGAGATGTTGCCTCCTCAAAGAAGCCTCCCCCGACAACCTTGTGGAACCTAGCACCCCCTCATCACTCTATCCTTTTACCCCATTTTACTTTTCTTTATTGTACTTATAATTATTTGAAATTATATCCTTTACTTATCTTTTCCTTTAGTTTGTGGGTGCCTGGAGGAGAGGGGCTTCAGTCATCTTGTTCACTAATATAGGCCAAGCAACTAGCAGGTGCTCAATAAATATTTGTGAAGTAAATGGATAGATGGATGGGTGGATTGACAGAACGTCTTCTCAGACCTGCCTCTCATCTTCTTACACACACTCACACACACATGCATGCATGCACATGTGCACACACAGGGAAGTTCTAATCAGGCTCTGCATTCTTAAAGAATCTGCCCGGATCCTGCCCCTATTTGTGCAGGTGTCATTATGAGAGCCACACAGCTAGAAGCTGCATTCAGGGGTCTTTTTTGAAAGCAGAAGGACTCAGAGCAACAGGTTCCCCATGTGGGAATGTACCTCAAGGGAAGAGAGGGATTTGGGGCCTGGCCTTGGACAAACTGGATTTCAAGTCAAGTAGTTAGACAAAATCATTTTATTGAGCAGTAAGAAATCTCACTGGGGCCAGAAAGGGCTGGGAATGAAGGAGCACATGAGCCTCAGTGAGGGTGACACCAACGTCTCTCCATTTTCTTCCTGCTCTCGGGAACGGCTCTTCCTGGGTCTCTTTATTCTGCCTCCTAGAACTTGAGACAAGAGGCTCCCTGGGTAGACAAAAATTGCTTTTTTCAGTTTCAGAAAGCCCAGCTCCTCTTGGTTTGTGTTGATGGCTGCTGACAATGACTGAGGGCAAGAGTCCATCTGATGGATGGGCCCCTGCTGATACCACTCTGAACCTTCTTCCTGCTCCTGGATCCTCATTGGCTCAAAGAATGCAGATTTTTCTTTTTTCTTCCCAAGAAGGGACTCTGGAATGTTGAGCAGAGAAACATCAGGTTTTCTTCTAGGCCATAGGCCAGTTTCAGGCCTGGGATGTTCAGAGCAGCCTCTCGTTTCAAGCCTCAGTTTCTAAGGCTCCTTGCCCATGGCCTGTTAGTATGGAAGGAGGCTCCTGGCCGACGAAGGCTCAGACAGAATGGCTCAGGTTCTAATCTCCAGTGGTGGGCAGTGGGGTTCACTGCAGGAAGAGGCATTAGCTGTATTAGGTGGTTGAACATTTGCCCTTCCTATGGCTTGGCTCAGCCAGCAAGCTTCTGTGGGGTTAGCCTCCTGCCACCACGCTGCAGTCGCCGAATTTTGGGGCTGGAGCAACCTAGGTCTTTATCCGACTCTGCGAGAGCTCGACGTCTCTTGGGAGCCCGGCTGGGAATTGGTTTCTCTGCTTCTACCTTTGCTGGGGTGGCCATGGGCGCATCCCCATAGGTCCGGTAGCCACCAACCAGGCAGTATGTCTCTCCATGCCAGCCCACTTGGGTTTCTCCACACCCTCGGTAGAGGACATGGTAGTGACCAGGTGTAGGAGGAGAAGTGGGAGCCACTGCTGCTGGAAAGAAAATCAGATCTCATCAGTCATTTCTGCTATGTCCAGGGACCTGCCAGGACCTCTCCTCTCATGTCTCTCCCAGTTTCTGGATGGAGCCTTTTAATCTGCTTGGTATCCAAAACACAGCCTTGGCCTATCACCTCTATGAGTCCCCTAGAGAAGGAATATGACTACAAGAGTGGTTCTGTGGGGAGCTTAGGGCAGCAGCAGGAGACCTGAAAATCTGTTCCCCATTCTCAGAGGAAGCTGTAGAACCTGAAAATAATTTCAACCAGGATCCTTTCCATTTCTCCCTTCCATAGCAAGCAAAGCATTTCTTAAGGTCTGTCACTTCTGAGGCTTTAGTGGAAATACATTTCAGGTGTTGAAAAAGTAATATAAATGGGCTAAGAACCCCTAACCTTGGCAACTCCTCTTGGGCCCCATTCATACTGCCTCTTTCAACCACACTGACTTCTAGCCCTCTGATACTTTTACTGAGACTAGAAAAAGGCCAAGTATGGAGGCAGAGTGACCAGGAACTTCAGAGCCAGGTTCTGGGTAGCAAGTGTAGGCTCACGTCACCTAACCTCCTAGGCGGCCATTGTGTCAGCCCTCCAGTCTTGTATTACTCATCCCTCTCCTTGGCTCTTCTGTTCTTCCACTGATATGACACCACCTTTCCCGAGTACTCAGCAGCTCAGTCTGGGATATGTCTGAGGGGACCCATGTGCATGTCTACCTGACAGCATGGTGAAGGTGCCTGGCTTTGAAGGGGAAGTTCACGAGCAGCCCTCGGCCGTTCTTCCTCAAACTGCTCCATTTATCACTTGCCAACAAAAATTCACTTGACTTTTGCTAAGAGGCCAATGAGGAAAGGGTCAGAATAGAAGTAGCTTGTAGCCTGAAAGGAAAGGCTGCATTTAAAAAGATTAGAAGCTTTCTGAATAGTTGCCCAAAGGATGGCATTTCACTTGTCCTCGGCAGTGAGCAGGAGCACTCTAAGTCCCTGAAGGGGCCCCAGGCCACTTGCATTACTTACAGCTCGTTAAGTTCTGAGGTGTGTTGGGCAAGCCCAAAAGGAACATGTGGCAGCCAGGTGGGATTGTGTGACTCTTATACAGATGCCTGCCTAGGCCTACCTGCTGTGCTGCCCTCCCAGGGGACGGAGGACAAGTTAGAATGAATGTAGAAGATCCGGTCGGACATTCTCAGGCAACC
Source organism: Spilogale gracilis (assembly GCA_004023965.1). Lineage (NCBI taxonomy): Eukaryota > Metazoa > Chordata > Mammalia > Carnivora > Mephitidae > Spilogale > Spilogale gracilis. The sequence continues at coordinate 51,535 of PITA01012701.1, read as the reverse complement.
AAACAGATTGGTATCTGATAGAGAACTGGTAGGAAAGTTTCCCTGAGAGCACCACGTTTGCTGCCATGGAAACTATGAGAAGGCCTGTGAGGTCATCACTACCCAGTGAGGTCACATGAGGAATCTGTGACTTGAGGGACAGGCTTCAGGCTCTTGGGGTTTTGTGGAGGAGAGTACGGTGGAGGCAGAGAAGCACCTTGCTGGGGTGCTTCTCTCCCCAGCCAGCCCTAGTGAAGTAGCCATTCCCTGTGGAGCATACCTGTGGGCTGGCATAGCCCCAGGGACCAAAAAGGGCAAGAGAAACCCACATTCTGCAATTGGCTTGAGAGGCAAGATTAACCTAAGAGACAGCTAGGTTGTATGGCACTGACCCTGCATATTCAACAGCTGCAGAGGCAGAGATTTGTGTGGAAGGCTCTTTGGCAGTGGGTCTGAAGGTTAAGTTAGATTAGGACCCATGGAGGGGAGACAGAAGATATTCCAGCTGGGAAGAATAAAAGCAAAGAGAAACTCTTCTTGAGCTTGTCCTGCCCTGAATGTAAATTCATGGAACCCTCACATTTTTACAATTGAGGACTCAAAAAACCAAGAGGTTAGGGGGCCTATGCAAGGTTGCATAACTAGCAGAGAGGTGCTCTGCTCAATGGTAGGGCTGCATGTGGGGCTCTGAATTTATACCTGAGAATAATGTGAGGACAAGCTCATCACATCTCAAAGTGATACTGGGAGAGATGTCAAAGGTGCTCCAAGGCAAAATGAGGGTCCCAAATGGCTTCACAAAGTGAGGATTGTAAGGTTTTTTAGGCGAATGAAAGAGACCCCAAGGCAAAATGATCTGTAGGATGAGCTTTATTGTCAGCATCCTCCGACGAGGTTCTGGGACTCGGGAGAGGAATCCAGGAAGTCGTGCCAGGGTTGGGGAGTGCGGGGGTTTTTAAGCCTTATTGGTTCCGGGTCTGGATTCGGGTGGGTTTTTTTCCCATATTAAGTAAGGGAACATAGTGTCCCTAGGTGATTGGTTGGGGGTGGGGAAAGTCCAGACGAGGTTGGCTGGTCCCAGGCTGGAAAGTCCCAGATGGAAAATTTCAGGTTTCCTGTCTAGGTTTCGATGTACTGGAGATGATGTGGTGCTGCTTTGGCAGGAAGATCAGCCATATTGACCCAGTCTGTGATGTCGCCATTCTGGGTGCCCCTGTCTCTCAGCCAGCCCAACAGGGATGATGGGCCCATTTTAATATAAAATTCAAAACAGATTCATAGCAAAATGACATAATACAAAATGACAATTTAATCAGTCCATTCATCTCTCCCCCCCAAAAGCAAATACTGTAATAACAGTCCTACCACTGTGACAGGATCAAGTGTGTGTGAAAAACATGGTGAAGCTGTAAAGAGGCATTACTAAAGCTGATTGGGTCTTACTCAGAGGCGGAAGAAACAGACAGCTCTGCCCTTAGCCTGATCAGGCCCACAGGAAGGAACCATATTTGGGGCAGCCTCAGATATAGTGCAGCCAAGAACTTCCTGGCAATGAGAGATAGCCTGCCTTAGGAGGGGGGCTCCCTGTTGTTGACCTTGAACATGCCAAGATGGGATGCTTGTTTCCCAGGGGAGTTGCAAAAAGGATGTGCCCTAGAGGTAGAAGATGATGGGACTACTATTTGAGGTTTGGGCAACCCTGGTTGAGAACCACATCATCTTTTTTCTATTCCTGAATTGCTTGAATTAGTGTGGTGCATGTTAGGACACATGAAGGCCCTGATTATAGTGGATTGCCCTTGGGGAGTGCTAGGAGGAAAAATGTGCATGGGAGGGCTTTGGAGTAGGTTCTTTCTGGCAGGTGGGCTAGCAGAAGACCACTTAGAGTCTCCCAAGGCTCCAGAGAGATTATTTGAGAACATCATTCTGACCTGGTGAGGTTACTGATACCTTATCAGACCCTGGCTGCATCTCTGGGGAGGGCAGAATAGCATAGACAAATGGTTGTAAGTTCAGGAATCTGTAATTTTTTCTTTAGGATTTTATTTTTAAGTAATCTCTCTACCCCTCATGGGGCTTGAACCCACAATCCAGAGATCGAGTCACATGCTCTACAGTCTGAGCCAGCCAGGTGCCCCTGGAATCTGTATTTTTAACATTCTGCCAGAGTGATCCATGGAGTGACCAAATTATTGTCCATACTGGGTTGCTTTTGAGAGTCGAAGTGAGCCATATTGAAAGTTGGTAAATAACGCAACCCTTGGTGCAAGATTCTGTCATACTTACATGTATGATTTTGAGCAAGTTCTTTTATCCCTCTGAGCTCCAAACTTCTTCATATGAAAAAGAGCTATGATTGTGCATTTAGTACAATATTCTCTCCTGGCACATCGCCTTGGGCCCATTTCTTTTCTCTGCAATCTCATCCTTTTCAGTGTGCAAGTATTTTGAAATTGTTTTGTGGAGTATTTGACTCTCAACTGTACTTTAGGCTTATATAAAGCTGCAGAAACTGAAACCTAGTAAATACAGAACGCTACATGATTATTTTGCCAGTTTTGTAAAAAGTTTAATCTTTTTTTAAAAAGATTTTATTTATTTATTTGACAGAGAGAAACACAGCTAGGGAGGGAACACAAGCAGGAGGAATGAGAGAGGGAGAAGTGGGCCTCCCACTGAGTAGGGAGCCGGATGTGGGGCTCAATCCCAGGACTCCAGGATCATGACCCAAGCCCAACGCAGATGCCTAACGACTGAGCCACCCAGGTGCCCCAAAAGTTTCGTCCTCTTTTCTCTTCCCCTGCCACAAGAGATGAGAAAGAAGGTAGAGCCTAGAAATGCACACCAAGCAATATTTCTGTGTCAGTTTGTCTTCTGTTCTTCTGCCAGTACTTCCCAGAGATTTCACCAAGAATGCCCAAGCTTGCCATGGGCACTGCTGAAGAAAATCTCTCCGCTAGTCACATCCCCTTTCCCTTCTCTGGGCTGCTTAATGGATGTTTTGGGGGCAGGAAATAAAATCTAAATGTTTACTAATTAAAACAGCGATGGAATGGAGCACCTGGGTGGCTCAATTGGTTGGGCATCTGCCTTTGGCTCCAGTCATGATCTCGGGGTCCTGGGCAAGCCCTGCATCGGGCTCCCAGCTCAGTGAAGAGTCTGCTTCTCCCTCTTCCTGTGTCCCTCTCTCTGATCATGCTCACTCTCTCATATGAATAAAAATCTTTAAAAAATAATAAAAATAAAAAATAATAAAACAGCAGCGGAAAGTGTCTCAGTCCCAGATGTGTTGTTTGGAGTGTGAGTCTTCTCACAATCCAATGAATTCTACCCCAGTGGTACTATTATTAGAGGAGAACCATAAAAACATCATTTACAGGTAGAAATTATGACATAATACAAAGCCAAAAATCTACTTTATTTTTCAGGAGTCTTGTGAAAGACTACAAAGAACCATGCTCACTTTGCAATGCTGGCCCATCTGCCTTTGGAAGCCAGTGAACAGCTCACCAGGCCTTCAGGAGGTGACCAGGCAGCGCAGTGCATCCCACTGACAAGTGTGCTCACCCAGCCAGGACAAAGGGAAAGATTCCCGTTAATGGCATCACATTTAAGCTGGCTACCATCAGATTTGTTGGGACAAAGGCTCTCTCACTGAGGACCCGACTCCTGGAAGACTTCTCCTCCGCCGAGCTGCCAGCTCAATCTTCTGAACCAGACTTACATCCCAGGGATGGGTCACAAAGCTGATGACAGTGCCAAGCACCTTGCTCCCTACACGGCCCACCCTACCGGCTCTGTGGATGTAGTCTTGCAGAGTGAGGGGGAAATCATAATTAACAACTAGCTCTACATGGGTGCTGTCTAGGCCCCGAGAGGCTATATCTGTGCAGAGGAGTATGTCTCGGGAGCCCTCCTGGAAACACTGGAAGATGCCTGCTCTCATTGAGGCTGGCATTTGTCCCTGCAGCCTTAGGTGTTGGATTTTGTGGTCATCCAGAATATATCCCAGCCAGTTCACAGTGCTGGAGCTATTACAGAACACTAGAACAGTTCCTGAGGGGCCAACCCCATCTGCTCTGTCATGCCGCTTGAGGATCTGCACCAACTCAGTCACCTTCTCTGCTCCCTTCAGCCTCATAAATGTCTGTCTAACGTGAGGCATGATGCAGTGGAGCTTGGAGCTGGTGATGGTGATCACAGAGTCTGGGCTGGTGACTTTACTTAGCAGATGGCCTACACCTTCGGGAAATGTGGCCCCCGCTAGCACTAACTGAGCTTTGGGATTGAAGGGGTCTTTTAAGTCAGCTGGGTTTTCTGCTATATGGCTCTTCTCCAAGATGTAGTCCACTAGTTCCAGAAAGCTTTCATCCAACAGTGTGTCTGCCTCATCCAACACCAAGTAGGAGAGCTGCTTCAGGCTGATTAGTTGACCTTTCAGGGCCTTCCACAGAGCTCCTGGAGTGGCCACTAGTACATCTACAGGAGGTTGTTTGGACAGTTGCAGCCGGATTCTCCTCATGCCATGGCCTCCCCCTAGCTCCCGCACGTGGAGGCCCAAGGAGATGCCCAAGGGCTGGGCCACAGCCCGCACCTGTTCGGCTAATTCTCGCGAAGGCACAAGGACCAGGCCTCGAGGAGCAGGTATACTGTGCGAGTCCAGGCTTGGCTGGCCCAAAAGCCGCTGAAGCAGAGGTAGTAGGTATCCAAGAGTCTTGCCACTGCCCGTTTCCGCAGCGCAAAGGATGTGGCGGCCGCGAAGTAGAGGGGGGATGGTGCTCGACTGCACGGTTGTAGGCCGAACGACTTCAGGAGCAGCTTCTTCTAGTGCATGCAGCACGCGGGGTTCCAGACCCAGAGCCGCGAAGTTGCCCTGGGATGATGGGTGGTTCCGAAGCGCCGGTGCCTCATGTTGCGCGCGCTCGATAGAGAAGCAGTCCCCGCGGGAGCGCCGATTCTTCCAACCACGCGAAGCTAGTGGCGCGCGCTCCCAACGGCCCAGCGTGAGACGCGCCGCCTGGTTCAACTCTGGCCGCCGCGCTGAGATCAGCAGCCGGCCAGGTCCCGCCAGCACCACCCGCGGGGACCTCCGTCGGCCGCTTTGCTGTTGTTCCTGCCGCCGCTGTAGAGCCCGCGGGATGCGAACCACGGGCAGGGGCTCGTCCGGAACGCGAACCGCTAGGTCCCGTCGAGGTGCCAAAAGCAACCGAACCGCGAGCCATAGCGGCCGTAGAGGCCGCGCCAGAGCCATAGTCCCTCGGGGTGGGAGAGGCGCACAGCAATGACGTCACGGGCGCGCAAGGCCTCGAGGACGGTGTCCGGCACGGCTCAGCAAGCTTGTGGAGTTGGCGAACCCTGAGGAAGGAGGGAGAGTCTGTAAAGTTCAACTGCGGCGAGGTCTGTAGGTCCGGACTGGGGTTGGCGACATCCAGAACCCGACCAACCTTGGGGAAACGGGCTCGATGGAGGCAGGCCCCGGTGTCCGGCGCTACGCCGCGATGGGGGCCTGGTCTTATGGACAGGGGGGCCGAGGGCTTCTGGCGATTTGGTGTCCGAGCCTTGTCCTTCTCCTTTGTCGCTCCCACCGGTTCCTTAATGGCTTGTCCAGTGCTGGCCTCCTCCTGTAAATTCCCAGGGTGCGGTGGTGTTTTCCCAGATGTGGTCCCCATGCAAGGTCTGGTAGTAAACGTTTATTGAGAGTCTGAATGTATGCTCAGTCAGGCCTGGGGGAGAAGACAAGGGCCCTGTGTCTTTTATCCAGACACCCCCCTTCCCTCAACCAAGAACTGAGAACCCCCAGGGCAAGCTCATGGCCTCTGTGAAGTGGGAGGTAAGATCTTCAGGCTTTATTTGGAGCAGACCTTTCTCTTTGTACTCCCCGCCTGCCCCCCCTACCGCTCCCCTTCAGCTGAGGTTCTCTCTCCATTCTCTTGCCTCCCCTCCCAACTTTTCATCCTGGAGCTACCATTCTTGCAGCACACTTACCTCCACTGGCTTCCCAGATACCTAAATTGTTTAAATAGTGGTGAGGAGGGTCCTTCTAATCTACTGAGTGATCAGATATATGGCTTGCCTCACATAGCTATGGTCAGACAGAATATTTTACTTGAATCCAGATGTTCAGCTTGCAAAAAACCCCCTTATCTTTCTCTGATTGATTTATTTCACTTAGTATTATACCCTCTAAATCCATCCATATTGTTGCAAATGGCAAGATTTCATTTTTTTTTAATAGTTAATATTCGTGTGTGTGTGTGTGTGTGTGTGTGTGTGTGTACACCACATCTTTATCCATTCATCTATCAAGGGACACTTGGGTTCTTTCCATAATTTAAACATTGTAAATAATGCTGCAGTAAACATAGGGTACATATTTGAATTCATGTTTTCATATTCTTTGCATAAATACCCAGTACTGGAATTGCCAAATCATATGGCAATTCTATTTTTAATTTTTTGAGAAACTTCCATACTGTTTCCACAGTGGCTGCTCCAGTTTTAGTTTCCACCAACAGTGCAGGAGGGTTCTTTTTTTCTTCACATCCTCGCCAACGCTGTGGTGGGTTCTTTTTTTCTTCACATCCTCACCAACACCATGGTGTTTCCAAAAAGGTAAATACTTCTTGCTTGGTGTTTCCAAAAAGATAAATACTTCTAAAGTTTCAAATGCCATTTTGATACGTAAGTAGACTTTCTGGAAAATTACCATAAACCAGCAGAAGAGAGAGTTTCGAATAGTGACAGGTGAACAGAGTCATTGGATATAGCAGTGGCTCTCAAGAGAGGATGATTTTGCCCCGCTCCACCCTGGGACATTTGACAGAGTTTGGAGACATTTTTATTTATTTATTTTTAAAAAGATTTTATTATTTATTTGTCAGAATGAGAGCACAAGCAGCTGGAGCGGCATGCAAAGCAGGCAGAGGGAGAAGCGGAGTCCTTCCTGGCTGAGCAAGGAGTCCAGTGTGGGACTCAATCCCAGGACCCTGGGATCATGACCTGAGCTGAAGGCAGCCACTTAACTGGCTGAGCCACCCAGGCATCCTGAGCATGGAGACAGTTTCAGTTGTCACATCTGGGGAGATGCTACTGGCCTCTAGTATGCACAGGCCAGAGATGTTGCTCAACATTGTACAATGCACAGGAAGACCCCCACAAAAAAGGTTTATCTGGCCCAATATGTGAATAGTGTGTTGTTGAGAAGCCCTGCATAGGGTATGAGGACTGAAGAGTGGCTGAGGTTACATGTGCTTTCACTTCAGGTAGGCACATTTGACAAGCTTTTTCACTGGCTCTGCCTCATCCTCAGAATCTGTAGCAAATATACTGATGCCATTGCTTGCTTTGACCTTGGGATTAGGAATGTTGAGGGCCCTGAAAGTCATTAACATAAGAAAAAGTGATTTAGGGGAGTGAAGCTGGAGAAGAGAAGTTCAGGGAGAACAAAACTGTCCTAATGGATCTGGGGAATGTGCCAGATAGAAATGAGATGAGGTGTGCTGTGGGGTGTACTATGCCAGAAGGCAGAACGAGGACCCATAAGTAGTAGGCAGATTCTGAATTTGATATAAAGAACCACTAGAACAACTAGAATTGCCCAGATCTGTCTTGAGGGTGCTGAGTTTTCCATCATTGAAAAGTTCATATCCAGGCTAGCTGGTTGGAAATATGATAGAAGGGAGTTGATAACAAAGGACATACTAAGATACTGTGATTCTAGGGGCTCCTGGGTGGCTCAGTTGTTAAGTGTCAGCCTGCAGCTCAGGTCATGATCCCAGGGTCCTGGGATCGAGCCCCACAATAAGATATAGTAATTCTGCACTACTCATATGATTCTTTTTTTTTTTTTTTTAAAGATTTTATTTATTTATTTGACAGATCACAAGTAGGCAGAGAGGTAGGCAGAGAGAGGGGGAAGCAGGCTCCCCGCTGAGCGGAGAGCCCGATGCGGGCCTCGATCCCAGGACCCTGAGATCATGACCTGAGCTGAAGGCAGAGGCTTTAACCCACTGAGCCACCCAGGCGCCCTACTTGTATGATTCTTATGATTCTTCTCAATCAGGACTCCTTGTTCCTTATTTATGTAGCTTCTTGGACATCTGACTCAACAGGTTTCGTCCATTTACATGTGCCACTGTTTTTTCAGATTAAAAACAAAGTCGTACTTTGCACCAAGCCAGAATAGATACACTGAAGGAAATATCAGAAAAGAATAGTACATTGGTATGTACTTGCATTTGGGTTCTGCCCAAATATTTGGGGCAGGGAAGCTGGTTAGTATATGGTTGTTTCTCACCATGCTCAAGTCCTGACAATATGTTTGATTCAAAATATTTAAGGATTGGAATCTGTCTGAGCCAGTCTGTGGCCATGACCCTTAATTTCTTTTTGTCAGTTCATCAGCCACTGAATAAGGTTCCTTTCTTTTCCTTCAGCTCACAATGAGTAACCTCTAGTTGTTATTGAGATACATGTTGTATATTACAGTTCTGAAACAGTTTTAGAACTGTAATGTACAGCTTTAGAACTAAGAAAGTTTTACTTACTGTGGAAAGAATGTAAGCTCCTGAGAGCAGAGACCTAACTTGGTAGTATTTTTTCTCAGGGCTGCCATGGTAACTCACATTGCCTAGTTACTTCGTAAGTTTCAAACAGAACTGTCCCTTGGATCTCAGGTGATAATGGTACAGTCATGCATTCATTTATTCATTCAGTAAGTGTTTCCTGAGCACCATGCATGTGCTGGGTACTGTTCAAATGAACAGGGAGCAAAGCAGGTAAAATTCCTGCCCTAATGGAGCTTACATTTTGATTTAGCTAGTTTGTGAGATAATGCCTGGACATTGGTAATTTTTTAAAGCCTTTCCAGATGATTCTAATGTGCTACCCTGCTTGAGAATCACAGTTGTAAACAAAGCATTTTGGGAATTGCAAGGCATTGCCAAAATAAAAATGGCTGTTAGTATTCCTTCCCTGTTCTTTCGTTTTCCTGTCTGTATCAGGACTGTTGTGCAAGTGCTGGTCATTCTCTTTTCAGTCCGTGTCACTATGTGCCTGTCATTTCACCCTCTTTCTAATCCAGTTCCTTATCTCCTTCCTGTCTTTCACTCTCCAGCCCATCATCTGTTGTCTGAATGATCTTACTACAGCTATGGCCTTGTCACCCCTGACTCAAAAGCCATCAATGGATGCGTGTGGCCTCCAGCTCATCTCCTAATCAGTCTCCAGAGTCTGCCCCCAACTTATCTCCTGCTGCTTTCTTACCTGAATCTTGTTCACTCAAGTGGTAGGTCTTATGCAAATTGCATAAAGGGGTTGTAGTCCTTTACTGGGTAAGCAAGGGAGTGGGGTAGTCATTTGTCTGCTTTGTAACCAAACTTGAGGTATGGCAAGGCACTTGAAGTGCTCTGGATAGAGCACATTTGTCTGTGATAGAGCTCTTCTGTGGCTGAAGCATGAGCCATATTGTGGTCCTTGTTGCCATTTGACCTATTAAGTTCTTTTCACCACAAACCTTAAACACTTACCTTGTGCTAGATTGTGTGCTCTGTGCTCTGTGACAAAGACCTGGTGATGAGTGAGACGCGGGCTTGCCTTCCTCTTGTGTTGAGGGAGGCAGATTGACAGTTAGTTGTTCTTGTAATTACAGGAGTAGGGGCGCCTGGGTGACTCAGTTGGTTAAGCGACTGCCTTCGGCTCTGGTCATGATCCCGGAGACCCGGGATTGAGTCCCACATCGGGCTCCCTGCTCGGCGGGAAGCCTGCTCCTCCCTCTCTCACTCCCCCTGCTTGTGTTCCCTCTCTAGCTGTATTTCTCTCTGTCAAATAAATAAAATCTTAAAAAAAAAAAATTACAGGAGTATATCCCATCCCAGGACAGGAATGAGCTAAGAGGAGTTGCCCTTACTCTTTGGGAGATAAGTGTTGGAGAAAGCTTTCTGGAGGAAGTGACATCTGTGTGGAGGTTCTGAAAGGCTACTAGAAGTCAGCCAGGTAGAGGACTAGGAATCTGGGTTCTAGGCAAGGGCAGTTTGTTCAGAGACTACAGATTGAGAGACAGCGGGCCAGTTTGGGGAGCTAGAAATTGTTCAGAAGAGCTGAAGCTTAGCATGGGGGAGTTAAGAGGGCAGAGGTTACGGGATGAAAAGTAGGGCTTTGAGGAAGGCAGGGAGCAGGACTTGTTTGCAGTGTGAAAGCTGGGCCTTAATTGTAAGGGTGGAAGGGAAGACTTTGGAGAATGGGAATATCTTGTCCTGATTTTGTTTCGAAAGACCCCTCTGGCTTCTGGAAGGAGCACAGATTGAACATAATGAGTCTGGATGCAGAGAGTCTGTTTTGCAAGCCCTTGTCATCACTCACTTCATAGTTGGCAGTGGTAGAGCTGAGACGATCCTTGGGTTCTAGAGCTTAGTTCTTCCTATTTCTTTACCTTCTGCATTTCACACAATGTCTTCATCCTAGAAGAACTCGTAGATGTCTGTTGATATAAGAATAGACTTAGAATGTGCTGAAAGTGCAAAAGCCTTTCATTTAAGCAGTTAACATTTATTAAACCCTCACTGTGTGCTGGAAGCTATTGTGCATCTTAGAACTGACTTTTCACACCATCCCACCTGATGTAGATTCTGTGGGAGCATCATATTCCAGAGGAAGAAGCTGAGCCTCCACTCAGTTAATTCATCTGCCCGGGTAGAGTTAGGAGTCCAGTGCAGGTCTGTCTAATGCCAGAGTTCAGAATCTTAACAGAGAGATGCTGTATCACCTCTTTCTCTTATGAATATAGTAGATCACTTTAATTTTTTCTTATCTACACGTTTTGAGTGGGAAATAGGATCATTCTCTGAATATTTAATCCTAATTGACTTCTGTTTTAACTCTCTAAACTTGTATTTTATTTTATTTTTATTTATTTATTTTTTTAAGATTTTATTTATTTGACAGTGAGAAACACAGCCAGAGAGGAAACACAAGCAGGGGGAGTGAGAGAGGGAGAAACAGGCTTCCCGCCGAGCAGGGAGTCTGATGTGGGACTTGATCCTGGGTCTCCAGGATCATGACCTGAGCCGAAGGCAGTCGCTTAACCAACTGAGCCACCCAGGCGCCCCTAAACTTGTATTTTAAAGAAATTGTTTTGTTTTGTTTTTAAAGATTTTATTTATTTGACAGAGAGAAACACAGCCAGAGAGGGAACATAAGCAGGGGGAGTGAGAGAGGGAGAAGCAGGCTTCCCACTGAGCAGGGAGCCCGATGTGGGACTCGATCCTGGGTCTTCCGGGATCGTGACCTGAGCCGAAGGCAGTTGCTTAATCAACTGAGCCACCCAGGCACCCCTAAAGAAATTGTTTTTTAAACAAGGTCATAGCCTCTAGGAAAATTTACATGGAAGGGACTGATAAAGTTTTTTCCATTAGTTGTTTTCCCTGAATAGTGTTATCTTCAATCTGAAAGTGTTATAATTAACAGGATTTTGTACTATACAGCTGAAGTTAAGGTTACTGTTTGAGAAGGTAATCAAAACTGTCTGAAGACCAGCCCTTAAAAGAATGGTAGAGAGATTGTCTCAGTTTGTGTGACTAAAATGGTGATCTGGGTGTGATCTTAGGGCCTGGCAAATGGTTGTGACAGTCACTGGGAAAGGGTGGGGACTTTCTCTCTTCTTTGAGAGGAGCCTTCTTAGAGGCCTTCTTGGAGGCAGGCACTACTGGTGTGTGTCAGAGGGAGTTCCTGGACCTACCACCCTCCAGGAGGGTGTCCTTAGCTGCCACAGAGTGAGTGTTCAGTCACACCTTCCTTTCACAGTGGCTGCTAAGGGCCAAGTACTGAGCTCAGGGCTAGAAACCTGGCAGTGAACTAGGCAGCCATATTCCTGTCCTTGTGGAACTTTTTGTACTGGTGGCCTAGAGCAGGAACTGGGGGTTAAACAAGAGACCACACAAATCAGTGTGGGGATGGAGGAATTGTAACTGAGCTATAGGGAAGCACAAAGTGTTGTGAGAGCATGTGACCAGGGACTTGAAGTTAGATGGTCCGGTAGGGAAATGTCTCCAAAAAGGGGATGTTCAAGGTCAAGAGGACCTTAGTGAGGGTGTGTATGATTGAGTTGGGGAAAGTGTTCCAGACAGAGAGGAGTGATTGCAGGTGTACAGACCCAAGAGCTTAGTGTGGGAGACTTTCAAAGAAGTCCAGGGTGGCCAGAGCAAGGAGAGTGAGGGGGAGGGAGGCTCAAGGGAGCCGGAGATGTGGGCAGGGACAGGTCATGCAGGGCTTGGTGGGCCATCAGAAAGATTTGGAAGTTACCCTAAACTCATTGAGAAGCCATTGAAGGATATAAACAAGGGAGTGGTATTATCAGCGTTGCCTTTTTCAAATGCCAGGTAGTGTCAGAAAGAGAAAGGATAGGAGGGGCTAATATTTGATTTGGGGAGACCCGTTGGGAGGCTGGCTTTGTGCACAGTGGTGGCACTGGAGATGGAGCAAAGCAGATGGATGAGTGTTATATTTTGAAGGTTGTTTCAACAGTAGTTAGTGATAGATTGAATGTGGGTAATATGGATTAAGGATGAATAATTGGGTGAATGGAGATGCTAGTTGCTGAAATGGGAAACATTTTCTCTTCCTGTATTAGGCTGATTAACACCTTCTCCCTTGAAATCTTGAATCCGAAATTATTTCTTGGGCTGCCTGGGTGGCTCAGTTGGTTAAGCATCTAACTCTTGATTTTGGCTCAAGTCCTGATCTCAGGGTTGTGAGATAGAGCCCTGTGTCAGGCTCTGCTCAGTGCAGAGTTTGCTTGAGATTCTTTCCCCCCCTCCTTCCCTCTCCGTTCCTTTCCCCTCCTTGTACTCTTGCATTCTCTCTCTTTTCCTAAAATAAATAAATCAAAAAAAAAAAAAACAAGGAGAAATTGTTTCTTTTTTTTTAAACAATTTTTTAAAAGATTTTATTTATTTCACAGAGAGATCACAAGCAGGCAGAGAGGCAGGCAGAGAGAGAGGAGTAAGCAGGCTCCCTGCTGAGCAGAGAACCCGATGTGGGTCTCGATCCCAGGACCTTGAGATTATGACCTGAGCTGAAGGCAGAGGCTTTAACCCACTGAGCCACCCAGGCACTGGAGAAATTATTTCTTAAGGGAAGCCCTTCTCAACCCCTCTTCTCCGTTTCCTGCTGGCACAGTTTCCCAAAACCTCATGTCCTTCATAGCACTGTATACAGTTATAATTGCACAGGTGTTTGTAAGTTCCCTTTCTATAACCCTCTCTTGTACTGTAACTCCTTCTCCTCATAGTGCCAACCAGTGGTTGGCATATCATAGGGGATCAGTAGATGTCTACTGAATGAATTAATGAAGATAGAAGAGGCAGCTTAGGAGGGCACATCAACATCTTGTTTTGCGCATGTTTATAGTATGCATGTCCTTAAGATACCCAGTGGGGATGTGGATTGAGCATTGGCACCTGCTCAAAGGTAGGTATCAAAGATACCTTTGGATATTACCAGCATATTACCAATATTTTAAGCTATGGGAGTGAGTAAATTTACAAGGGAAATGTGTGGGATTAGAAGGGAAGAGGGCCCAAGACTAAGGAGGAAACTCAACATGTGAGTAGAGGAGGTAAAACCAGGAAAGACACTGAAAAGCAGGGCAGAGACGTGGGCTTGAAAAACCAGAAAAGGGGCGCCTGGGTGGCTCAGTGGGTTAAAGCCTCTGCCTTCAGCTCAGGTCGTGATCTCAGGGTCCTGGGATCGAGGCCCGCGTCGGGCTCTCTGCTCAGTGGGGAGCCTGCTTTCTCCTCTCTCCCTGCCTGCCTCTCTGCCTACTTGTGATTCTCTCTCTGTCAAATAAATAAATAAAATCTTGAAAAAAAAAAAAGAGAAAAACCAGAAAAGTGTGGGGTCGGGGGTCAAAGAAGAGGGGAGGCTCAGCTATGTCGCTGTACTGTTCGTGAAACAAGATTGTGGACAGGTGAGTGTCTGGTTGATTGCATAGCATCCAGGTAATTGGTGACTTTGAGTAGTTTTAGTGGAGTGACAGAGGTGAGAGCCAACCAGAATGGGCCGAATAGTAAAAAGAAAATGGAGGGGCGCCTGGGTGGCTCAGTTGGTTAAGCGACTGCCTTCGGCTTAGGTCATGATCCCAGAGACCCGGGTTCGAGCCCCACATTGGGCTCCCTGCTCGGTGGGAAGCCTGCTTCTCCCTCTCTCACTCCTCCTGCTTGTGTTCCCTCTCTAGCTGTGTTATCTCTCTGTCAAATAAATAAATAAAATCTTTAAAAAAAAAGAGAGACAGTGTTAGCAACTGAGCAGAGCATAGCATTAGCTAGCTACCTTCATGACTTTTTAGAGGGGTCATATTTGCTTAGAATAAATAAATTAATATTAACAGTTCTCTCTGGGATATGGGATTTTGATTTTTTCTTTTTACTCCTGTTGGCTGTACCTTCAAAGTATATTTAGGATGTGATCACTTCTTACCACCTCCAATACCAGCTCCCTGGTCTGAGCCACCATCAACATTTATCTTGGTCACCAAAGAGTCTTGTACTTGGTCTCCCTCTGTTTACTCTGGCCCGCAACAGACTGCTCTTTATATAGCAGTCACCACAATCATGAGAAAACATGTTTAGTCATGCTACTCCTCTGCTAAAAACTCTTTACTGGCTTCTATTTCGCGAAGAGCTAACAAAGTCCATAGAGTGTCCTTTAAGGCCATATGGGATCTGACTACTGTATCCTGTCTGCTTACTGCTATGACATCGTGTATCTGACTTTCATTACTCTTTCTTCCTTTTGTGTTCCAACCATGTTGGCCTCCTTGCTGTTCCTGTAACACACCAGGCAAGTTCCTGCCCTAGGGCCTTTGCACTGGCTGTTTCTTCTGTTGTGTATTCTACTAGATACCAACTTGGCTAACTCAAGTCTTAGCTCAAATGTTATCTTCCCATTGAAGCCTATCTTGGTTTCCCTATTTAAAATTTTATATTTTAATATAAATCTTTTCATATGAATATTTTTATATTTTAATATAAAATATACCATTAATATACCATGTATTTGTATCTTTCCTGCTGGGAGTGTGGGGTAAATGGGTGAAGGTGGTCAAATGATATGAACTTCCAGGGCGCCTGAGTGGTTTAGTGGGTTAAATGTCTGACCCTTGATTTTGACTTAGGTCATGATTTAGGGTTGTGGGATCCTGCCCCGTGTTGGGCTCTGTGCCCCGCACAGAATCTGCTTGTCCCTCTCCTTATTCTCCTCCCCTCCCCCTTCTCTAAAAAAAAAGAAAAAAGATATGACTTCCACTTAGAAGATAAATATATTCTGGGGATGTAATGTACAACATAGCAACTGTAGTTGACAATATCACATATTTGAGAGTTGCTAAGAGTAGATCTTTTTTTTAAAGATTTTATTTATTTATTTATCTATTTATTTATTTATTTATTTATTTATTTGGGAGAGAGTGCGAGTGAGCAGGGGGAGGAGCAGAGGGGGGAAAGAAACCCAAGTGGACTCTGTGAGCTGAGTGCAGCGCCCATCTCAGGGCTCTGTCCCACAACCCTGAGACCATGATCTGAGCTGCAACCAATAGTCGGATGCCCAACCTACTAAGCCACCCAGAGACCCCGCTAAGAGTAGATCTTAAAAGTTCTCATCACAAGAAAGGAATTATTAATATATGAGGTGTTAGATGTTAACTTATTGTGGTAATCATTTTCTAGTATATACATATATCAAATCACTATGTTGTATACCTTAAGTTAATATATTATGTATCAATTACATCTCAGTAAAATGGCAAAAATTTTAACCCAGCACTAGTGTTTTCAATTTTCTTTCTTCCTGGTTTTCATTCTGTAGCATTACCAATTTTCAAACATACTGTGTAATTTATTTGTTATGTATTATTTTTTGCCTTTGTTCCCCTACTAGAATAAAAACTCTGTCAGAGCAGGAGTTTTTCTCCATTTTGTTCTCTAATGTATCCCAAAAGACGAGGACAGTGACTGGCCCAGGCTAGGCACATAATAAATGTTCTTTAGATGAATGAATAAGCATGCATGATTTTTATGATCAGAGAAAAGGGAAACAAAGTCCTATGTGTTGGAAAGAAGAAGAAAAGCCTGCCCTGGATAACAGAGAAGATTTTCTTTATGTGGATTTCTGACTCTTGTTTTCCCCTTCTTCAGGCTTTAGCAGAGGAAGAATGATTGAGCACAACCTCTCACTGTGCTATCGCAACAAACTCATCTTAGCCCCTATGGTTCGGGTAGGCACTCTCCCAATGCGGCTGCTAGCCCTGGACTATGGAGCGGACATTGTGTACTGTGAGGTAAGAAGCTGTGATTTTCCCTGAGGGCTTTGCCACCAGGGTGGCCTCCTTATCTGTGGGTGGGAGTGGTCAGGAGTTAGTGGGGGGGCAGAATGGGTATTCACTTCACAGGCACTCCCTGAAGGCAGTGGGAGACAAACATGGCACTTGTGAGTCCTCTGGGCCCTTTTCAGGGCCAGGAGCCTGGGCAGCACGGATGCATTTTGGGATCCCTGGTCTGGGTGGTTGGATGATTCACTGCCCTGGCCTCTGTAGGAGTTAATAGACATTCAGTGCATGAGTGAATGAACTCAAGATTAGGAAAAGGAGGAAAAGGACCCAGGGAGGCTGGATGGGGTTGGTTTTGGGAGCCACAGGATTTTCTGGTTGTAGTAGCTAGTGGGTTGCATACATTTTGGCTGCTATGGAGAGTAGTAGGCCTTCAGACGCAGGCTTAAAAAGTGCTTTTAGGAAAAACAGCATTACAGAAGTAAGTGATAATGGATAGTGTGGGAGTGTGAGCAGTGTTTCTCTGCTGGGCATATAACAGAATTATCCTGAGAACTCCCCCCTCACCCCCCATCCCCAGTCCCGATATGTCTCCCTACTGTGTGTGAGAAGTTGAAGAAGAAGCTATTCAAATGCTTCAGATATTTCTACCTTCGGAAGACATTTTTGCTGGTGGGATGGGGACTGTGGCTATAAAAGGGCAGCACAAGGAATCCTGGTGGTGATGGGACTGTTGAAACTGTTGATGGAACTGTTGTGTGACTTAATTGTGTCAGTGTCAGTGTCCTGCTTGCTATGTACTAATGTTTTGTAAGATGTTACCATTGGAGAAGTTGGGCAAACAGTTACATAAGAGCTCACATTTTTTTTTTTTAAGTAGACTCCATGCCCAGCATGGAGCCTGATGCATAGCTTGAACTCATGACCTTGAGATCAAGACCTGAGCTGAGATCAAGAGTTGGATGCTTAACCTACTGAACCACCCAGGCACCCGTAGGAGCTCACATTCTGACAATTGCATGTGAACCTCCAATTATCTCAAAATAAAAACTTTAATTAAAAAGAAAGCTGGTGGTATAGAGAGAAGGGAGGGCTTAAGAGGGAACTTGGGAAGAATATACCCTAATGAACTGGATGTTTGTATGTTAGGGGACAGGTAAGTAATTTGTGATAGAAAAGTAAGAGTGGGATGCTTCGGCTCAGTAGAGCACACAACTCTTGATCTTGGGGTTCTGAGTTCAAGCCCCACATTGGGTGTAGAACCTACTTAAAATTTAAAAAGAAGTGAAAGAGTAAGAGAAATAGGAAAATTAAGAAGAATGTGTGTCAGGGAAAGGCAAAAGTCATGTCTGTCAAGTGTGACAGATGGACAGAGACATCCAATTGCAAAAATACCAAAAAGGTGTTTAACTTGGAAATCAGACGATTGGAGAACAGCTCTGGCACAGAGATGCAATCACTTGTGGGGGCAACGGATTGCGGAGTGAGCAGCAAATAAGGAAGTAGAAACAGAGCTGCCCACTGCCTCTCAGGAATTCGAGAAGTGAGGGGAAGAAAAGAGTACACACAGAGGAGATGAAGAAAGCTGGGTGAAGGGAGTTGTGTCAAGGTGACTTGTATATTTGCAACATAAGAGAAAGTACTTTATGGTGAGGGGAGGCCTGATGGCAAATCATTGTGGAGTGGGTAGGGCCCAGACTTGGAGGGGCAGGATTCTAGATGAGGTGGTGGGGCCTGCCTCTAAGATAGGGCAGGGAGGAGAGTGGGGGAACCATGGAAGGCAGGGAAGCCAAGGGGTTTCGCCTGAGAGACTTGTTTTACAAGATGTGGGAAGCCAGTCCTCTGTGGGCAATGAGGGTGGCAGGAGTGGGTTGGGGACCTGAGAAAAGAAAGCGAGGACATTGTGGTCCTGTTGCTGTGGAGAATGGGCACTGGGAGATTTGCCTGCAGTCATGCTGTTTTTCAGCTTTATGGGAAGGAGAGCTGCAGAGCCTGGCAGTGGGATACCCATGGCTGGGGATTGGCCTGCTGGTGTCTACAGCAGGGCAGGGCCAGAGCCATCTAGAGTGCTAGCAAGGTGAAATGGGAGAAAGTGAGCATGTGTTGTCCAAATATAGGAGTCAGAAAACAAGGTTCCTGAGTTTTGGATCATGGGTGTAGGAACTGACTTCTAAGGGGTTTGTTGAAATAGAGGCAAGGAGGTCCAAGAAATGAGAGCTGGGCATCTATAGGCCTTCCAAGCTGCCAGAATATGCCCAGAACAGAGAGGAACCTGTGTCCACAGGCCAGTGCCAGGGGAATGTGGTAGTGCACTGAGCAGTATTTATCTGATCACTCATCCTTGGAGCTTTCTCTTAGTCCCCCAAGTGGTCAGCTGTGGGTTAGGTATAGCCTTTCTTAGCCAGCACCCTCCTGGCCTTCCAGAAAAACTTCTTGGATTTCAAAGAGGGTTGGGAGGGTGGACTTTGAGGACTCATGAACTGTGAGGGACTGCAAGGACTCATGGACTCAGAGCCTGAGGAACGGGGACCAAAAATACAGTCCCGGAGAATTAGCTGTTGTTTTCTTGATTGTGATGCCCTCTTCTGCATGCTTGATGGGCATTTACTCTAGGAGAATAAAGATGGCTAATAAACAAACCCACCTCTGCCTGAGGACACCTAGGCCTTCTACCCAGGCCTAACACCTGTGGAGAGTGGAGGCGGGCTGGCCAGTGGACCCTTATTTAGCATGGATAGGTGGCCGGAGACAGGGCTGAATACCGGCCGTGGCACAGTATGGTGCCTGCTGCCCCCTGGTGGATCCAGTGTTGCTCTGCAGGCCCACTGCCTGGATGATTTTCTGGGTTCACATGAAGTGGTCCAGCTGTGGTTTTAGTTACCATCCCACCCACCTCACAGGACTAGAGTATGGGGTCTAAGAAATGCCAGGCGTGTACGCACCTCCTTAGAAGCTCTGCCAAGCCCTCAGCAGCTCAAGGTGAAGAAAGGATGAACTCGCTCAGCAGAAGTCAGGGGAGTAGTAGTCTGATTCCTCACTAAGTTCTGCCTTATTGATAGGGGTTTTCCACGAGTTCCTCAGGTGTTATGTAGCTATTCGTTTTTATAAAATCAAGGGGACTGGGCGCCTGGGTGGTTCAGTTGATTAAGCAACTGCCTTTGGCTTAGGTCACGATCCTGGGGTCCTGGGGTTGAGTCCTACATGGGGCTCCTTGCTCAGCAGGGAGTCTCCTTCTCTCTCTCCCTCTGCCTGCCACTCCTCCTGCTTGTGTGCTCTCTCTATGTCAAATAAATAAATAAAATCTTTAAAAACAACAAAACAAAACAAAGGGACTTCAGTCGCCCAGACTGTGAGAGGACACCTATTTATTAGACTTAAACCTTTTACTAAACAAGACTAAGAGAGGAGGTAGTATTCTTAAGAGGCCCTGATTGCCAGAATGGGTACTTAAAATTTTTTTGCATGTGTGGTAAAAAAGCACATAAGATTTACCATCTTAACCATTTTTGAATGTGTACTTTGGTAGTGTTGAGTTGTGAAATAGATCTCTAGAATCTTTTCATCTTGCACTACTGAAACTCTATGCCCATAGAACAACTCCTCCTTACCCCATCTCTCCAGGCCCTGGTAACCACTCTTCTATTTTATGTTTCCATGAATTACTTTAGGTACTTCATAGAGGTAGAAGCACATGTGATACTTGTCTTTTTGTGACTGGCTTGTATCACTTAGCATAATGTCCTCAAGGTTCAGCCATGTGGTAGTATGTGACAGGATTTCCTTTCATTTTAGGCTGAATAATAGTCCATCGTATATATACGCCCCATTCTGTTTATACATTCATCGGTTAATGCACATTTGGGTGCTTCCACCTCTTGGTTATTTTGAATAGTGCTGCTATGAACATAGGTATGCAAATATCTCTTTGAGGTCTTGCTTTCAAGTCTTTTGGGTGTATATATCCACAAGTGGTATTGCTAGATCAGGTGGTAGTTCTGTTTTTAATTTCTGGAAGAAACTCTATACTGTTTGCCCTAGCAATTGCACCATTTTACAATCCTGCCAACAATGCACAGTGTCTCCATGTCCTTCGCTAAACTTGGTCCATCCTTTTCCTTCCTTCCTTCCTTCCTTCCTTCCTTCCTTCCTTCCTTCCTTCCTTCCTTCCTTTTTTCCTTCCTAATAATAGCCATCCTAACAGTGAAAGGAGATAACTCCTTGTGGTTTTAATTTACATATCTCTGATGATTAGTGATGTCAGGTATGTTATATGCTTGTTGGCTATCAGTGTATCATCTTTGCAGAAATTTTTATTCAAGTCCTTTGCCCAGAATGGGTAATTTTTAAAAACTTAAAAAATCAAATTTATAGGTGCGCCTGGGTGGCTCAGTTGGTTGGGCAACTGCCTTTGGCTCAGGTCATGATCCCAGAGATCGGGATCGAGTCCCACATTGAGCTCCCTGCTCGGCGGGAAGCCTGCTGCTCCCTCTCTCACTCCCCCTGCTTGTGTACCCTCTCTCACTGTGTTTCTCTCTGTCAAATAAATAAAATAAATAAAATATTAAAAAAAAATCAAATTTATAGAAAAGTCATTGTATATCTATACTTCAATAAAAAATAAAAAATTTTTGGGTGCCTGGGTGGTTCAGTTGTTAAGCATTTCTCTTCGGCTCAGGTCATGATCCTGGAGTCACTGGATCGAGTCCTGCTCTGCAGGAGGCCTGCTTCTCCCTCTCTCACTCTCCTTGCTTGTGTTCCCCCTCTAGGTGTGTTTCTGTCTGTCAAATAAATAAAATCTTTGAAAAAAAGAAAAATAAAAAATAAAAAAAAATTTTAAAAAGGGAAAAAGTTATTAAAAAGTTGCAGGAATAGGGGCGCCTGGGTGGCTCACAGGTTAAGTGTCTGCTTTTGGCTCGGATCATGATACCAGGGTCCTGGGATCGAGTCCTGCATTGGGCTCCTTGCTCAGCAGGGAGTTTGCTTCTCTATCTTCCTCTGTCCCTCCCCCTGCTTGTGTGCTTTCTCACTCGCTCTCTCAAATAAATAAAATCTTTTTTTTTTTAAATATTTTATTTATTTGACAGAGAGAAACACAGCCAGAGAGGGAACACAAGCAGGGGGAGTGAGAGAGGGAGAAGCAGGCCTCCCGCCAAGCAGGGAGCCCAATGTGGGGCTCGATCCCGGGTCTCCGGGACCATGACCTGAGCCGAAGGCATTGCTTAACCAACTGAGCCACCCAGGCGCCCCTCAAATAAATAAAATCTTAAAAAAAAAAGTTGCAGGAGCAGACAGAAAACATCCTTACCCAGATTAACCTATGGTCAACATTTTTGCTTCATTTGTTTTATCATTTGTGTTCTATCTAATGTGTATATTTTTTCTCCTTAACTAATCTTTTAACTTAACTAAAAATTTTTTAAAAGATTTTTTATTTATTTGTTTAGAGAGAGAGAGAGCGAGCAAGGAGGAGCAGCAGAGGGAGAAGCAGACTTCCTGCTGAGCAGGGCGCTTGATGCAGGGCTGGATCCCAGGACCCTGGGATCACGGCCTGAGCCAAAGGCAGACACTTAACCGACTGAGCCACCCAGGTGCCCTAACTTTTTTTTTTTTTTAAAGATTTTATTTATTTGACAGAGAAAGAGACAGTGAGAGAGGGAATACAAGCTGGGGGAATGGGAGAGGGAGAAGCAGGCTCCCTGCTAAGCAGGGAGCCTGATGCAGGGTTCCATCCCAGACCCTGGGATCATGACCTGAGCTGAAGGTAGTCGCTTAACCAACTGAGCCACCCAGGCACCCCCTCCTAAAATTTTTTTTAAGATTTTCTTCTTAGGGTCTCCTGGGTGGCTTAGTTGGTTAAGTGTCTGCCTTCAGCTTAGGTCGTGATCCAAGGGTCCTGGGATCCAGCCCTATGGCTAGCTCCCTGCTTAGAGTCTGCTTCTTCCTCTCACTATGCCCCTGCTCCTCTACTCATGCTTTCTCTCTCTCAAATAAAGAAACAAAATCATTTTAAAAAACATTTTCTTTTTAAGTTATCTCTACATCTACCATGGGGTTTGAACTTAGAAGCCCGAGATCAAGGGTTGCATGCTCTACTCCCCTTTTAACACCTTTACTGAGATATGGTTCATAGGAGCCATATAATTCACCAATTCAAATTGTACAATTTTGTGGCTTTTGGTGTATTACAGAATTGTGCATCCATCACCACAATCAGCTGTTGAGCATTCTCATCACACCAAAAAGAAACCTCATATCCATTAGCAATCCCTCCCCAATTTCTCCCTGCCCGATTCCCTGGAAACCACTACTCTACTTTCTGTTTCTTTAGATCTGCCTGTTTTAAACATCTCATATAAATAGGATCATACCATATATGGTCTTTTATGCTTGGTTTCTTTCACTTAGCATAATGTTCCTGAGGTTCATCCATGTGATCGCATGTGTCAGTGCTTTGTTCCTTGTAGTGGTTGGCTAATAATTAATGGTATGTGTGTACCACAGTTTGATTATCTGTTCAGTTGATGGACATTTGGATTATTTCTACCTTTTGGTTTTGAACCATGCTGCTATGAACATTTGTGTACATTCCTCTTAGTTATATATACCTAGGAGCAGAATTGCTGGATCATATTGTAACTCTGTGTTTAACCATTTGTGAAAATGCCAGACTGTTTTCTGAAGTGGATGTACTGTTTTACATTCTCACAAGGAAGGTGATGGTTCCGGTTTCTCCACAACTTTGTCAGCACTTATTATTTGTCGTTTTGATTATAGCCATCCTAGTGGCTATGAAGCGGTATCTCATTGTGGCTTTGATTTGCATCTCCCTAATGATTAATGAAGTTGAGAATCTTTTCCTGTGTTTGTTGGCCATTTGTTTATCTTTGGAGAAATGTAAAATCTCTGTCCATTTTTTGATTGGGTTATTTGTTTTTTTAGTCTAAGAATTGTAAGAGTTTTTTTATATAATCTGTATGATAGACCTGTATCACATACATGATTTGCAAATATTTTCTCCCATTCTGCGAGTTTTCTTTTCACTTTATTGATAGTATTCCTTGACATGTAGAAGTTTTTAATTTTGATTCAGTTCAATTCATTATTTTTCTTTTGTTGTTTATACTTTTGGTATCACCTCTAAGAAATAATTGCCTAATCTAAGGTTACAACGACTTATATCTGTGTTTTCTTCTATGAATTTTATAGTCTTAGTTCTTACATTTAGGTCTTTGATGCATTTGAGTTAATTTTTGTATGTGATGTAAGGAGTCCCTATGTCACATCAAAATTGATTTTCTTGTGTTATTTCTTAAAAAGAGAACTTTTCTCCAATAAGTTGTCTTGGTACTCTTGTCAAAAATCAGTCAATTATAGATGTTTTGGCTTGTATCTAGACTCTCAATTCTATTTCACTGGTCAATATGTCTGTCCTTATGCCAGTACCACAGTTTTGTTTTGTTTTTTCTTTAAGAGAGAGAGAGAGAAAAATTGGAGGGGAGGAGCAGAGAGAGAGAGAGAGAGAGAGAGAATCTTAATCAGGCTCCACACATAGCATGGAGCCCAACATGGTGCTTGATCGCATGACTGTAAGATCATGACCTGGGCCAAAATCAAGAGTTGGGTGCTTAACTTACTGAGCCACCCAGGTGCCCCAACACACAGTCTTGATTACTGTAGCTTGATAGGTTTTGAGATTAAGAATGTTACATTATGAACAAACATTATGAATGTTCCAACTTTGTTTTTCTCTTTCAAGATTTTTTTTTTTTAAGATTTTATTTATTTGACAGAGAGAAACACAGCCAGAGAGGGAACACAAGCAGGAGGAATGAGAGAGGGAGAAGCAGGCTTCCTGCGGAGCAGGGAGCGCAATGTGGGACTCGATCCCGGGTCTCCGGGATCATGACCTGAGCCGAAGGCAGTTGGTCAACCAACTGAGCCACCCAGGCGCCCAATCTTAGGGTTTTGAAATCAAGCCCTACATTGGGCATGGAGCCTACTTAAAATAATAAAATAAAATAAAATAAAATAAAATAATAAAATAAAATAAAATGTTATTCAGAAAATTGTGTTTTCATTTGGAAAAAAATGACTTAAGTGACCTTAATTTTCAGGTATGTTAAAATCTAACTTAGTTTTAAAAAGAAGAAAAAAACAGTTTAGATTATATTCTTAACTATATAATGGAGATGTATTTAGAAAGTAGAAGGCACTGTTCATGGCAAAGTTAGGATGGTCTCTTCTATAAAAATAGAACATTATATATGATAGAAATTGAGGTTTGTGACAACATGGAGAGACCTAGAGGCTATTCTGCTAAGTGAAATAAGTCCACAGAGAAAGACAAATACTGTATGATCTTACTACATGTGGAATCTAAAAAATAAAGCAAATAAACAAAAAACAACAAAAAAAGAGAAACTCATAAGTACAGAGAACAAACTGGTGGTTGCCAGAGGGGAGGAGGTTAGAGGGATGGGTGAAGTAGGTGAAGGGGGTTAAGAGGTGCAGACTTCTAGTTATAATATAACTAAGTCATGGGATTGAAAAGTACAACATAGGGAATATAGCCAATAATGTAATAACTTTGTGTAGTGACACATTGTAACTAAACTTATGGTGAGATTTTCATAATATATAGAATTGTTGAATCACTGTGTTGTACACCCGAAGGTAACATAGTATTATAAGTCAACTACAATTACAAATAGAAAAAAAAAAAAAACACAGGATGTAGATTTAAAAAAAAAGCAAAAAGCAAAAACAAAAAACCCAAGGAAGGTAGTAGTGATAGAAGAAAAGTATTTGTGATAATTAAGACGGAAGAACTCAATATCCAATTTGACAAGGAATAAACTTTTCCTACAACTTGTATAGATGTAAAAGGCAGTTTGCTATGAAGACGTACAGATCGTAAACTGTATCGCATGGAAAAACAGTGTTTGTTTTCACTAATCAAGGAAAGAGAGTGAAAAAACCCGTGAGGTTCCACTTTATTCCCACAGAGCTAACTGAAATGAATAAAACTGATGTGCAGTTGTGTTGAGGGTGTGCGGTTGAGCAGACACACTTGCAGTTTTATTGGTGACAGTTTAATTTCTCCACTTCAGCAGTTGAACATCTGCTGTGAGCAAGGTCTTGAGGAGGCTCTGGCAGATGTTTATTGAGCCCTTGCAACATGCTAGATGCTAGTGATTGGAAGATGAATGAGACGTTATCCAGGCCCCAAAGACTTTTTTGGTGTGGTGGGGAGACTGAAAAGAAAATAAGACATTTCAAGGGCCATTTTGCCTTAACTCCTCCTCTTGGGGCTCAGGCTATCCGGCCAAGGTCCTCAAAGTCTACCTTTGTGTGGACACAAGATCCTCCTTAGGGGGTTCATAGTCTAATGGTAAAGATATTACAGGGGTATCTATATCTGGCATTTGAAGAAGTAGTAAATGACATGGTGGAGAGAGGTTTGGGAACCCCAAAGAGGACAAGATACTGCTAGCAGGGCTGGGGGCCCCAACAAGGGCTTGCCTTGCTTTACCCTGCTCATTTTCAGTTAAACTTCAGCCTGGCTGCAGAACTTCTTTTTATGAGCACAGGGCACTCAATGCTGCCCACTTTTCCACTTCCCTTCTTGCTGCCTCTGCAACTAAGGATTAGTGGCTGCAGGGACTAGGTGTTGGGCTGTGTCCATCCCTTGGGACATCACACAATTCTTGGGGTTTAGCTGCCAACTGTGTATTCATAACCATTTGATGGTGGTGATTGGTTTGGCCAGGCCTGGTGGATATCAGATACTTGATGACCTGAATGCAGCATGGAGGGAATAGCCACAGAAATACAGCGTGTACTAACCTGGATGATGAATATGCCTGGGGGAGCCCCATGGAGGCCACAGGTGCCGTCTGGCCACTTTAGTCCTACAATGCTCCCATGAGGGAGCAAAGGCTATTGTGCCCACTTGGCTGGAGTTGGGACTTGCGGAGGTTCATAAGTAGTCAGTATGGGGATGAGTATTGGGGGCAGAGTTTCTTCCCATATTCTTCTGGACCGTCAGAACCCCTGGGCAGTGTGGCAGGTACCTGGCTCTTATCATTGATCTTACACATCTATTGAAATGATCACTGAACAAAGCAGACCAGTCATCTCCTCTCAAGAGGCAGAGAATCTCCATCCTTCAGGAGACGGGAGCTTTCCCTTCATTTTCATGATCCTGATTTTGAAGAAACCTCTTTCTCTTTTCTTTCCTGAGTCTGTTTGAAAATGTCCAGAGCTAAAGAGTTCACCCTTGGGCGCCTGGGTGGCTCAGAGGATTAAACCTCTGCCTTTGGCTCAGGTCATGATCAAGTTGTCTGCTCAGCGGGGAGCCTGCTTCTCCCCCTCTCTCTGTCTGCCTCTCTGCCTACTTGTGATCTTTCTGTGTCAAATGAATAAATAAAAGCTTAAAAAAAAAAAAAAAAGAGTTCACTCTTTTTGTTGCCCCAAGTTCACCCCTTTTGTTTCCACAGTGTGACTCATGTTGGACAGGAGTTTTAGACTTGATCTCAGGGCACCTGGGAGGCTCAGTACGTTGAGCATCTGCCTTTGGCTTAGGTCATGATCCGTAGGTCCTGGGGTCCAACCCCACAGAACCTGCTTTTCCCTCTCTCCCGCCCCTCCCCCCACCCTGCTTGTGCTTTCTCTCTTTCTCCCTCTCTCTCTCTGTAATAAATAAATAAAAATATTTATAGAATTGATCTCAAATCTTCTTCCCTCTGCTTTTATTCACTGGTCCCCACTTTTGTGCTTAGACATTTCCTAGGAGCCCATCATTATCTGCTCTTTGTATGGGGATGAGGTAGGAGATTCTTTGAGGGGATGGACTGGAACTGAGACTAGGAGGTGAGGAAAGTATCCAGGTGTCCATAATCTGTTCTATTGTCTGTCCCTGAGTGGCTCACCCTTTCTAGGCCCCCAGCATCTCCAAGGTCCCTGGGAAGAGCAGCAGATTGAGAGTAGCTCATTTCAAGCTCCTGCTTGCTATGCTTAGGCAGGGAGGTCAGCACTCCATTCCCCCAAAGCCATGATTTGTTTTCGGTAGTAGGGTGACAGGCCAAGCGACCCCCCCTTTAGTGACCCCCAGTGTTGGTCCCTCCCCTGTACCCAGGCCCTACATGACCAGCACTGACAAGTGCCCTCTGATTCCTCTGCAGGAGCTGATTGACCTCAAGATGCTTCAGTGCAAGAGAGTTGTCAATGGTGAGTGCGGTTCTGCTCCCAGGACTATGTGTGTGCTTGGTCAGGCCCAAGCAGCACTAACTACTCTTGCCCTTCCCTGGGGTGACAGTGTCCTTCCAGTGTGCTCCTTGTCTGGCTGTGTGATTTTGTGGATCATGTGCTCCCTTGACAGCAGTCACTACTCTTCAGAGACTCTGACAAAAAGTCAGATGTGAAAGAGGCTGAAAACACTTCCATCCATAGGCTTGGAGGCTTAGAAATTGACAGGTTTCATAGTAGAGGAGGGGCCCTAAAAGCCTTGGGGTCAGGATGGCCTTCAGCATTGTTCTTGGCTCTGCCACTTGCTAGCTATGTGACTTTGGGCAAGTCATATGACTTCTTTCTCTGTTTCTTCAGCTGTAAGATGAAAATCAAAACCCCTGCTTTACTCAAATCATAGAGTTGGAGTGAGAATCAGTAGGATAAGGTGCATGTAAGGACTTTGCAAATAGAAGTGGTTGTGCTAAATTGTGGTTTTGCTTCTGTCTTATTGATGAGGCCGATTCTATTTTGATTAGAGTTGTGGTGTTTTTTGACGTTTTTGAAATGTATACACATTTGTGAAATCTTAATATCAGTTCACCAGAAGTCATGCCTCAATTTTTTCTTTGTTTTAGATTTATATTTTTTGTTATGAAATTTTACTTTCACAGACCCATATAAGCTAGAAGATGAAAATTCCCCATAAGCTCAGATTAGAAGGGGTAGTCACTAAGAGAAATAATACATATTTTTTACATGTTTAGTAAAGCATGTATATAAAAATAGATCATGGGCGCCTGGGTGGCTCAGTGGATTAAGCCTCTGCCTTTGGCTCAGGTCATGATCTCAGAGTCCTGGAATCGAGGCCCGCATCGGGCTCTCTGCTCAGTAGGGAGCCTGCTTCCTCCTCTCTCTCTGCCTGCCTTTCTGCCTACTTGTGATCTCTCTCTCTCTGTCAAATAAATAAATAAAATCTTAAAAAAAATAGATCATGTTTCTGTATATGGCCTCCCTTGTGATCATGCTTTATATATTTTGCCCCGTACTTTTTTTACTAGGGCCTTTTCCCATGTCAGTAGTCACAGGTAACTATGTCAGAATTGATTTCATCAGTACTTTTACGGGGTTTCCAGTATTTTGCTGTTATAAATAAAACTGTAGTACAAACACACTAAGTTTTTGTAGTTCTTCTCTTAGGCTTCCTCCTGCCAGTCATGAGCCTGTGCTGTTGGAATTCACTTCCATTGCCTCTCCCAACGCTTGGACCCTATCTTTTTAATCTTCTAATCTATTTAGTGCTGGGCTGATAACAACAGTTTACATTTCTGGAAGTGCTTTACGTGTATTAAAGATCTCATTTATTTCCCAGAATAAATGCACAGGGTAGGCGTAGTCTCCCATCTGTCTTGTTGGATCTCTGTCATGTGGCAGTCATCTTTGAAAGCTGATAATGGTAATACCTACTGTGGAGCATTATTATGAAGAACATATGAAATTCTTGTTATTTGCAATAGTTATGTTCTATAAAGTGGTTTCAAGCATCAGATTCGCAAATACTGAGCTGTTGCTCTCAGGGGAAATAAAGGATTAGGTTTCTGCGAGCCTCAGGTCACAACATTTTTACTGACAGAGGAGTACATAACCTTGTTTGTTTGTGTTTCTAATTAAACATTGAACTCACCACCAGCGGTACTCTAATTTCATGTTTGAACAAAGGTTGTTTAACGTGGATTTTCTCCCTAAGGCACCTAACACCCTTCTTGTGCTTCAGAGCACTAGATAGCACTTCGGCTCTGTGCTTGGGGCCATTTTCAACAGTGAGAGCAACAAAAGCAAATGCCAAAAAAATGTGGCATTAAATATACCACCATATGGGGTGCCTGGGTGGCTCAGAGGGTTAAAGCCTCTGCCTTCGGCTCAGGTCATGATCCCAGGGTCCTGGGATCGAGCCCCACATTGGGCTCTCTGCTCAACAGGGAGTCTGCTTCTCCCCCCCCACCCCCCGCCTGCTTCTCTGCCTACTTGTGATCTCTCTCTGTGCCGAATAAATAAATAAAATCTTAAAAAATGTATATACCACCATAAGGACACTTATTTACAGTATGAGAGCTGAAACAAGAGGATAGAGCCTCGCCTTGTTTGACCTCAGCTGGGAAGGCATGCATCAGGTGACTGACTTTTTTGCAGTTCTGCATATGTCTGTGAATGACCATGAAAGTGCCATGAGTATTGATTTTGGGGTTACAGATCCATTTTGGCAAGCAGGCAAATTTGCAAGTATGTGAGTACACATAATGAGGATTGACTGTGATAGAGGAATTTGGATTCACAGTACCTAGCACATGGTAAATAATTAAGAAACAGCAACTTTCCTCAACTTCAGAGTGACTGGTGGGAAAATTGGGCCAAATTTGAAACACAGACAAGGTTCCATGTGTGTACATTTTTTTTCAGCGTTTTAAAAATTATGAAATATAAACACTCCTCCAGGAAAGTACATAAATCAAAAGCATGCAGGGTGACAAATAATTGTAGGGCAGCCAGCCTGTAAGTACCATCACCTCATTCAGGGACCAGCACATCATCTGCTCCTCAGAAACCTCCACGTGCACACTGATTTCTTTGAAGAATTGTTACTTCCAGGGACGCCTGGGTGGCTCAGTTGGTTGGGCAACTGCCTTCGGCTCAGGTCATGATCCCGGAGACCCGGGATCGAGTCCCACATCGGGCTCCCTGCTCGGCGGGAAGTCTGCTTCTCCCTCTCTCACTCCCCCTGCTTGTGTTCCCTCTCTGGCTGTGTTTCTCTCTGTCAAATAAATAAAATCTTAAAAAAGAAAAGAAAAGAAAAGAAAAGAATTGTTACTTCCAGCATCCCCTTTTCCCCTTCGGCTAGGTTGAACTTGTTTCTTCACAGGGTGGCCCAGCGTGTTTGTGTTTTCTTGCAGAGGTGCTCAGCACGGTGGACTTCGTCGCCCCTGATGACCGAGTAGTCTTCCGCACCTGCAAAAGAGAACAGAGCCGGGTTGTTTTCCAGATGGTATGAGATCCCAGGGGCTGAGTGCCCTCCCAAGGGTTACCCGTCCTTCAGTGCCCGGGCCTCGTTGCATAGTAGTAGTTTCCCAAGACTCTGCTTTAATGTTTTTCAAAGATTTGTTCATGAGTGTTTCCACTGCCAGAGACCGTTGAAGGAAATCAAGCTCTGGCACCCTGTTACATGGCTCCAGTGTCAATAGCTCCCTTCATTATAGGAATTGTCTGTTTGACATGGCTTATATATTTTTAACCCCCTAAAATGGGTTATTCAGTTCGTTTCTTTGTTTTTGTACAGTCTGTATACATTTCCCATAGAAACAAAATTAGGTTTCCTCAAGAACAGTTAATTTATGTTAGGCTTGTAATAACTCCATAGTGCTCTTCTCTCACTTTGGGAATTTCTTAGTGCTTTTTCAGAAATAGGTTCTGTATGGTGTTTATGTTTTTAAAAAATTGATAATAACAATGGGTAGACATATGAATAAAGCAAATATAGCAAAATATTAATTGTAGCATATAATTGGTGAGTATATGAATGTGTTCACTCTAAACTCTTGTTGACTTTTTCTGTGTTAGAAAGTAATCACAGCACTGAGGGCATTTTCTAAGCCTTCCAGGTTCAGTTTTTACCTCCAACAGTGAACTAGTTCAGTGGGCTGGCTGTTGAAGAGAACGCCAGCCGGCCTCTACTTGCTGAAGTCCACGTGCGTACATGCATACGTACATGGTCTGCACAGATGTGTTTGTGATCTGTGCTCATACACCTGTGCCAGGGATGGTGGCTGATGGAGCCTCTTCTGTTCCCAGGGGACTTCAGATGCAGAGCGAGCCCTTGCTGTGGCCAGACTTGTGTAAGTTCTTCTCTCGTTGGGACTGCCTTTGCCTCTCCTATGGGCTGTGGAGCTTTACTATTTCTGATGACCTTGGAGGCGACCACCCTTCCGTCTCTTAGCACTCTACCTTCTCTTTTCAGGTTAAGAGTGTCTGGGGTTTTTTTCTTTGTTTTTGGCATCTGACGGCTGACCTGGGACCCATGTGTACCCACTGTACCCAGATCCCAGATAACCTCTATTGGGGTGACCCTTTTTTAGTATTTATTCATGAAACTCCCTTTCCAGGGATGCTTGTGACTATGAGCCCTAAGGTTTTGAGTCTCATGAAGTGTAGGTAAGGGTTATCTCCCTAAATTAATGAAGGCAGGAGAGTACTGTGGTTAAGGAGATGGGCTTTGGAGTTAGACGTACCTGGGTTGGAATTCTGGGTTGCTGCTTGCTGAGTAACTATACATAAGTTACTAGCCATATTTTAGCTTGGAGAATTTAGTTTCCTTATCTAGGAAATGAGACCAATAGCACTGCCTACCTCTGGTATTGTAGGTGACAGTAAATGAGATAATGCACAATGTCTTCACAATATGTGGCAGGTAGTGAGTGATTAGTGTTAGCTATTAACTACAGTATTGCTGAGAAGGACCTCAGGCATTAGCTATAGACTGTTAACCATATACACACCAGAAGATGAGGTAAAGGTCGTTTCCACATCTGAAAACTGTTTCAAATAAGCCACTGTGGTGCAGCCCAGCAAGCAAAGGCAGTCCTGTAACTTCTATTTGAACCAGTGCCCCAGGAAGACGCTCTTGTACTCATGTCACTTCTGTGCATTAACAGATAGCTTTTGCTACCCCAGTCAGAACTGGAACTTTGGGATCAAGTTCAGTATGTTTGTCACTCAGTATTTGGATTATCTGATAGAATTCCCAAGTAGCAAAGTCCTACAACTAGCCCTTTGTAGGTGTTTGAGCACAATAGGCTCCTCCTCTCGAACTTTGCTCAGGGAAGGCGGTTGTACCTTTCAGAGACCAGTTTTTTCACCTTCTGTTTCTGAGGGGTGGTATGTTTAATAGGGCCAGGGACATGGTAAGAGGTTCATGAGCACGGATCCATGCCTTTGACTCTAAATTCTCTCCTCGAGTTGGATCTTTATTATCTTTTCTACTTCATGTTTTTCCAGGGAAAATGATGTGGCTGGTATTGATGTAAACATGGGCTGTCCAAAAGAGTATTCCACCAAGGTAAACTGATTTCTTTATATGCCCTACAAACACAGGTTACAGAGTAAAGACAACTAACAAGATGTTACCTGACTCTGGACTAGATCCTATACTAGATGGAGAAAGTGCTCAAAAGGATATTAGGTCAACTGGCAAAATTGGACTATAGACCATAGCAGATTAGCTAAAAATATTGTATCAGTATAAGTTTTTGAAGTTGATAACTCTTCTGTGGTTTTGTTAGAATTTCTCTGTCCTTTTTTTTTTTTTAAGACTTTATTTTTTTAGGGGCACTTGTGTGACTCAGTCACTTAAGCATCTGCCTTCAGCTCAGGTCATGATCCCAGGGTTCTGAACTCCAGTCCCACATCGGGCTCCTTGCTCAGCACAAAGAGTGTGCTGCTTTCTCTGCTCACCACCCTCCATCCCCCACTCCTGCTTCCATATGCACATGAAAATAAACAAACAAACAAATAAATAAACAAACTGAAAGATTTTACTTAATTTTTAATTTTTTTTTTAGAGAAAGAGAGTGGGGGTTGGGGTGGGGGAGGAGAGAGAGAATCCCAAGCAGTCTCCATGCCCAGTGGAGAGCCCAATGTGGGCTCACAACCCTGAGATCATGACCTTAGTCCAAATCAAGAGTTGGATGTTCAACCAACTGTTCCACACAGGTACCCCTAAAGATTTTTTTTTAAAGATTTATCTATTTATTTTAGAGACAGGGAGCATGAGAAAGAATGTATGGGAGGAATAGGAAGAGGAGAGGGAGAGGAGACTATCAATTAAGCTTCCTGCTGAGCGTGAAGCCAAATGTGGGGCTTTATCCCATGACCCTGAGATCATGACCCAACCTGAAATCAAGAGTCAGACGCTTAACTGACTGAGCTACCTAGGCACCCTGGTCCCTGAAGATTTTATTTTTAAGTAATCTCTACACCCAGCATGGGACGCAGACTCACAGCCCTGAGATCAGAGTCACATGCTCTACTGACTGAGCCAGCCAGGTGCCCCAAGAATATCTCTATTCTTAGAAAGTACACACAAATATTTAGTTGTAAAGGGCTATGATACAATGTAACTTACCCATAAATGATTCAGGAAAAATTTTACTTATATACGCATACACACATAAATAAACACAAAGCACTCATGCCTGAGTAATTAATGATGTAAATGTTAAAAGAAAAACTTGTGAACAGGGCTTTGTTTTTTGGTGAATAAAACCGAGATATACATTAAAAAAGGATGCAATGTGTGCCCTTTGTTATATCAGAAGATCAGAGTAGCGTGCTAGGGCATCTTGGAAAAAGGAGTGGAAAGGCAGCTCTTAAACTAAGTATCTTGTAAGGAAATGTGGTCCTTGATGACAAGATCTGGGACCCTGCAGGCAGAGGGAGTGGCACAAGCAGGGGCCGAGAGAGGCCAGCATGAGGTAGAGGCAAAGAACCTTGATTTGACTCGAGAGCTGGGGAGTAGAAGAGGAAGAGGAAGCAGAGGAGCATAGGATTGAAAATCTTGGTTAGGACCAGATTAGCTGAACTTGGACTTTTGTTATTTCTGGCCTTTTGGAACAGAGAAGCCATGTGATCAGAAATTTAGTTTCCTTCCCCAGGGGAAACCAGACTAGTTTCTTTGTGTGCCTTTCCAAATATATTCTGTGATAGAAATACTAATTTGAAAGCCATTTGTAGTAGATTTGAGTGGAAATGGGCTAGGGGTAGGGACATGGATTTAGGAGATGAGGGTCCTGGGTTCATAGCAGAGACCGGGAATGGGGAGAAGAGAAATGAAGCTCGAGCAGTGTTTGATGGGACTTGGCTGGCAGCTGATTAGACTGGGTGTGGGGAGGTGTGGTGAGTGTTTGGGGTAGAGGGAGGAAAGACCAGTAGCCAGGAGGACAGTTCGTCTTCAATGTGATTGGGACTGCTGGAGGAAAGGCGTGTTTGGGGCAGATAACAAGGACAGCTTGGGGTCCGCTGCATGTGAGGCACCAGAGGGAGTCCTGTGGGGCTGCTGCTGGGAACCTTATCACAGGATGTGTGGTCAGGGTCTGCAGTGCCCCCTGGGTGCACCGCCCAGAGTCAGCCACTCTGCTGCTCCCTGGAGTTCCGTGGCTTGGGGACTTTGGCTTTAGGCCAGGAGGCAAAAGATTACTTGAAGGAAAGGCTCTTTGGATGCTTGAAAACCACAGGGCCTTGTAGACAGTTACTTCAAGGAATTATGAAGATTTGAAATTGTCTATGAGGAGTTGAAAACTTGAGATCTTGTTTTGCCATCTTCTCATTACTCCTTTGTGCTTCTGAGATATGTAAGGACCAGAGTTTAAATTATTAGCATAATCTCCCTGATTCACTGTGGAATGGAAAAGCAAGGAGCCCAATTAGATATAGTATACTACCATTTATATATGAGGGATGAGGAATGGGTATTTATATATATTTACATTTCTCTTCATAGAATGTATTTGGCAAGACACACAAGAAACTAGTGACTCTGGTTTTCCCCAGGGAAGGCAACCAAGTTTTTATTTGGTTTGGCATAAGGAATAAATTCCCACTGTAGGGGTGCTCCTCAAAATAGCTAACATCTGGCTCGGCACTGGCCCCAACCAGTCAGAACAGATACCCACCAGTATGCTATACCAGTGCATACACCCCGAAGAGCCACTCTGTTAGCTTATAAAAGGTATAAGTTGAAGCCTTATAAAAGGTATAAATTGAAACGTTTTCAATTTCTCAGGGAAGGAGAATTCTTTTTACCCTTTGAACCCTTAAAATTTTTAACATGTTACATATTCAAAACAAACGACTAAGTTAAATAGGAAGGAAGGAAGGGAGGAAATACTAATTGACAAAGCCATTGTTGTGGAAGGGCTGGATTTTAGATCCTGTGATTCCACAAGGAAGGGCTGTGGCTGGGTGTGAGGTGGACGAATGGAGGCAGTGTGAGTGGCCAGGGCTTCCTTAAGGCTTCTGAGGTTTGCATCTGTAGTCAAGGCAGGCCAGAGCTGGTAACTCCTCTGCCCTTCCCAGACTCCTCCAACATGCAGGCTCTGGCTGGTCCTGTCTGGTGGTTCAGGGTTCTCTAATTTTAATCTGTCATCCTAAAATATGAAATTGAACTGTAATAAGTGAACTTCAAACTTCTGAGCACATCCTGTGAGCTTTCATTAGTATGAAGTCTAGGTACTGACAAGGGATTTATGTATTGGATTTGTTTTTTCCCCTTTACCTCATTTTTTAATGGGTTCAGTTTTAGAAAGGTCCTCCCCTTTCCTAATTATTAAAATAATTCATACTATTGTCCAGAACTTGTGTGAAAGCATTAAAAAGACCAGTCATCAATAATCCCATCATCAAGAGGCAGCTACTGTTGTTAACACCAAGATTTAAGTCGCTCCTTGGGTTGTTGGTTTTGCTGGCTGGGGCTTTTGCTAGAGCTTGATGTTGGTCTGGAGCAATGTTGCTGTCAGTGAAGAAGAGCCTGGACAAGATTTGCAGGTTCTTCTTTGGCTTTGCTGGCGATGATGGTACCCAAACAACTGTTGGGAGGATAGGATGAAGGTGCATTGGATTTTATTCCAAAGGGAGAATGATACATTGCCTTCCTAAGGGCTTGCCGTATTGTGGGATTTAGTTTATTAAGACTCTTGAGACTGGGTAGGGAATGGGAACTCCTAAGAAACAACTTTTGTGGCGCCCACTTGTAGATAGATCTGTGGGTTTTGCTAAGAGGATCAGAGTGATGACTTTTAGAATTCCTCCAACTCTGATCCCTGACATTATGGGCCTGGATGCTGCTGCTTCCTGCTTGACTAGAAGTGCTGATTGCCAGTGAACCTTGGTATCCTGTCTGTGAGTGTGGGGGTGGCTGTACTACGTTGCCATACCATGGGGAGGCAGCACCCTCTTCCAGCTATAAGAAGACCCTTTGTGTGCTTTTCCGTAGGGAGGAATGGGAGCTGCTCTGCTATCAGACCCTGACAAGATTGAGAAGGTAAGTCCTGCAGGAGTGAAAGCATAGGTCCTTAAACATGCCTATGAACTAGAGTTGTCTGGAACACGGACCATCATCTCCCCCCTGTCCCCACCTGCAAGATTGAGTGAATTAGTCACTCCCCTGGTGTCTGGAAATTTTTTTTTTTTAAGATTTATTTATTTGAGGGACGCCTGGGTGGCTCAGTTGGTTAAGCATTTGCCTTTGTCTCAGGTCCTGATCCCAGGGTTCTGGGATTGAACCCCACATCAAGCTTCCTGTTCAGTGGAGAGTCTACTTCTCCCTCTCCCCCTGCTTGTGCTCTCTCTGTTACTCACTCTTTCTCTGTAAAATTAAAAAAAAAATCTTTAGAAAAAGATTTATTTATTTGAGAGAGAAGAGCTTACAAGCAGGAGGAGCAGAGGGAGAGAGAGAGAGAGAGAGAGGAGAGAGAGATAATCTGAAGCAGACTCCCTGCTGAGCATAGAGCAACACAGGGTTTGATCTCACAACCCTGAGATAATGACCTGAACTGAAACCAAGGGTTGGTCGCTTAACTAACTGCGCCACCCAGGCACTGCCCCCCGCCTTTTTTTTTTTTTTTTTTAAAGTAAGCTCTGTGCCCACCATGAGGCTTGAATTCATGACCTTGAGATCCAGAGTTGCATGTTGCATGCTGTACTGACTGAGTCAGCCAGGTGCCCCTGAGTCTGGGAAATTTTTGAAAGACTTCCCAGTGACTGTGATATAACAGCCAGGTTTGGGAATCCCAAAGCAAACATACAGCAGCCTTGGAGTTCCTCAAAAGTCCAGGGCTTAGGGATGTATTGAACTGAGAGCCAGGACCTTGTCCTCAAGTGTATGGCCTGTGTCCCTTCTGAGAAGATCATGAGCACATATGCCAGGCTGCCTGTGGACTGTGGACAGACTCAGTGGTGTTGGGGATGAGGATGGCCTCTCCCGGGGGCTTGCTGAGAGCAGCAGTGGGGCTCTTCCCTCCTGGTAGAGTCTACCACCAGCCTTTGGGAGCCGTCAGGCCAGTGTCACATGAGGCAAGCTGAACTTGGTCACCTTGGTGATTTCAAAGGCCAGGTGTATGAGGCCCTGCAGACAGGTTGGCATTTGCTATCCCATGTTGTGAGCTGCCAGGGCCTGTAGGGGTGACATTTTCTGCTAAGCCATATATACCCTTTACATCTTTCAGTCCATCAGCTCTGTCCTTTTTGCTCCTCTTAGCTCCTTTGTTGTCATTCTCTATTCCCACTTCCTTGTCTGGGCTTCCAGCCTCCTAGTGCCTCCCATAGGCTAGAGCAGCTTGGAATAAGGCACCACTAAATAAAGCTGCCATTATCCATTCTGGCTGCCATGTCCGCAGCTCGACCACGTGTATTCCTCCAGCCGTACTGTCTTTGGGATCTTGGAAGACTAGTATGTTGATGGGCTTGCTGCCTTTCCACTTTTCCCATGTGCAGACAGGTACAAATATATAGTATGCCTCTGTGTGTGTGTGTGTGTGTGTGTGTGTGTGTGTGTGTGTGTGTGTATTTTTTCAATTTGTTCCTCCAACCCTTTGATGTAGACAGGGGAGACGTTTGTTATGTCTGTCTCATCCAGAATAATAAAACTAAAGCACAGACAGAGAAAAGTAATTTGCTCAAGATTATGTAACAAGGGAGCGCCTGGATGACTCAGTCATTAGGTGTCTGCCTTCAGCTCAGGTCGTGATCCCAGGGTCCTGGGATCGAGTCCCGCATTGGGCTCCCTGCTTGGCGGAAGCCTGCTTCTCCCTCTCTCACTCCCCCTGCTTGTGTTCCCTCTCTCGCTGTGTTTCTCTCTGTCAAATAAATAAATAAAATCTTAAAAAAAAAAGAAGATTATGTAGCACATAAGTAGCAGGTGGAGCTGAGGCTAGAGCCATGGTCTTGTGACCCCTACCCCAGTTATCAGTTGCCCCCTCTTGATGGTATCTCAGTTTAAAGGTGTCTGGTGTAGTTTGTAAGTGTCTTACTACAGGTCAGTAGACATCTGGACTTAGGACCCTCCAGTCAGACAACTCTGTGCAGGGTGGAGTGGATTTGGACAACTGTGGATGTTAAATTCATCACCACACTTAGTGTGTCGTGGTTTGGCTTCACAACGTGTGCCCACAGACATCCTTGTTATCCTGTCCTCCAGCCTCTCCTTCTCCCACCCATACTGTTGACTCTGTCTTCTCCACGGCCCCTCTTTGGCTAAGGCACATTATACAAGAGGCAGCAGAGGTTGGACTCATGGATGGGGTTTGCCCCATGGAGATTGCAGGCTTCCACATCAAAGC
Source organism: Spilogale gracilis (assembly GCA_004023965.1). Taxonomy (NCBI): domain Eukaryota; kingdom Metazoa; phylum Chordata; class Mammalia; order Carnivora; family Mephitidae; genus Spilogale; species Spilogale gracilis. The sequence goes on along the minus strand of PITA01012701.1, from coordinate 12,631 downwards.
CAGGTGGGATGCAAGAATAGTGATTAGATACAGGTTCAAACTTGGCTCGCAGACTGGGTGAGAACTTTGTGGTTTTTTTCCAGGCTGGTATTTTAGGTCCATGGTTCTGTCTATGGGAGTATTTCAGGACTACCTGAGGAATTTTTTCAAAATCAAGATACTCATTTGGGGTGATGAAAAATTTTGGAAATAGGGGCGCCTAGGTGGCTCAGTTGGTTAAACCACTGCCTTTGGCTCAGGTCATGATCCCGCAGACCCGGGGTCGAGTCCCACATGGGGCTCCCTGCTTGGCGGGAGGCCTGCTTCTCCCTCTCTCACTCCCCCTGCTTGTGTTCCCTCTCTGGCTGTGTTTCTTTCTGTCAAATAAATGAAATATTTAAAAAAAAAATTTGGAAATAGGTAATGGTGATGGTTGTACAACATCGCAAATGTAATTAATACCACTGAATTATACACTCAGAAATGCTTAAAATGGAGAATTTTATGTTACATATATTTTATTACACTAATAATAATAATAAGCATTCTATCTGTTGAGAATTCTGTATACCCTTGAGGTGGATAGTGGCTGGGAGGGAGTATTAGTCTTTTGAAGAAGCTTCCTAGGTAACCCTGATTAAGAACCTCATTTTAGACTCTAGTTTAGTAATATCCCCTCTCTTACTCCTGCCCAAGATTTCCTGGGCCCTCCTGGCTGCCCAGGGTATTTACCTGTGCATGGTATATTGGGGCTATGACTAACAACTGGCAGGGCTAGGACTTGAACTCACTTCCCAGTGATTCCCACGCTTTTACTCTCCCATGCTCCTTTCACCTGTTCTGCAAGAACTGGGAGAGCTAAGAGTCTGCTTTTCCTGAGTCAGCTAGGAGATCTAGTGAGACCAGCCTGCCTATGGGTGGATGTGCTGTGCTATCTGTGTTACGATCTTACCTCAGGTCCTTCTACCCCACAAACTTTAACACCACAGACAGGTGGTCTGACTTTAGTCTGGGAAAGTTGAGTCCAGCAGGGTTTCATGCTAGAGCCTAGCCAGAAGCGGTCTCTATTCACCCGGTTCCCTTAATGTGACCCTTGCAGGTGGCTAGGGATTTTGATTACTAATTTCCTTCCTGGTTCTGAACACGCACATGAAATGAACATAAATACCAAAGAAAGTGCTTAGAGCTACTTGGATGAAACAGGCAAAGGAAGTTCTGTAGAACAGAACTGGATCAAACCAGCTGACGTTGCTTTAATCTCCAAACATTAGGGGATTTTAAGTCAGCACCAGCAAAGGAAACTTCTAGAGATGGTACTGTCAGCCTGAAGGATAGGACTAGAGTGAGAATTTTTATTGTGTATCTCAGTGGATCTGGCAGTTCCCCCCCACACCTTAAAGGGTAGTTGCCCCCTTAAGGCTTGCCAGAGGACCACAGGCCCAGTCCATCTCCTGGAGCGGCATCTGGGGATTTTCCTTCCTGCCAGCCCCTGGCATTTACGCTTAGGCCAGTAGGTCCTCTCTTGCCTTTGATCTGTCTACCTGCCTTGTCAGCCCAGCCTCTTGGTCTGATGTCTTCTGGAAAGGTTTGTCTCAGCTTGGGTCTGAGAAAAAGCCCCCCTTGACTGGTTCTTGCAGTCTGGCTCTCTGCTGCCCCCACTTGTCTAGAACTAAGACTGACAGCAGTGGCCTGGGTGTCCCCTGTGCTTTGCTGGCAATCCAGTTCTTGGAAGAGAGCTCTTGGGATCACCTTCCCTCCAGCTTGCCTAGCCTGAATTTTTTTTTTTAAACATTATTATTTTAAAGTGATCTCTATACCCATTGTGGGGCTTGAACACATGACCTCAAGATCAAGAGTTGGATGCTCTACAACTAAGCCAGCCATGTGCCCTAGGCTGAAATTTTTTTTTTTTTAAATATTTTTATTTATTTGACAGAGAGAAACACAGCTAGAGAGGGAACACAAGCAGGGGGAGTGAGAGAGGGAGAAGCAGACTTCCCGCCGAGCAGGCAGCCCGATGTGGGGCTCGATCCTGGGTCTCCGGGATCATGACCTGAGCTGAAGGCAGTCGCTTAACCAACTGAGCCACCCAGGCGCCCCTAGGCTGAAATTTTTGATGAGGGAAGAATATAGCAGTGTGACAGACGTTCACTGTCATCTGCATGTGTCTTGATCTCTGATTCATATGTGATATGACTCTTTCCTGTATGACTTCTTGATCTTTCTTTGAAGTTCTTTGCAATTACTGTACAAATTAACACTTTTTAATGTATTGAATATGTTGTCTTTTCCTTTGCTGATTTCACTTCTGTGTATCCAGCTCACCTAAAGAGAGGCACATGAGGGAAAAAAAAGAGAGAGAAATAGATAGAGGCTCATGAGGACAGGGCCCAGGCAGGACCTGTATAACCTTCCTGGCTCCCTCACTTGGCAGATCCTGGACCAGCACTCGGGGAACGTTGCTTTCAAACAGGAAGGAAGCTGTCAGCCATGTCTTTTCAACCAGGATGAGGCCTTAGAATCATGTTGAGGAGGGAGGATGTTAAGCTGAACCTTTCTAAAAAATTTTTTAAAAAGATTTTATTTAGATGAGAGCGTACATAAGTAGAGGGAGGGAGAGGGAGAAGTAAACTCCCTGCTGAGCAGAGAGCCCTATGCGGACCCCAGGGATCATTAGCCGAGCGGAAGGCAAACACTTAACCAACTTAGCCACCCAGGCGCCCCAATTTGAATATATATATTTTTTTAAGATTTTATTTATTTATTTGACAGAGAGAGAGATCACAAGTAGGCAGAAAGGCAGGCAGAGAGAGTGGAGCAAATAGGCGCCCTGCTGAGCAGAGAGCCCGATGCAGGCCTCAATCCCAGGACCCTGAGATCATGACCTGACCCGAAGGCAGAGGCTTTAACCCACTGAACCACCCAGGTGCCCCCAAGTTGAATCTTTTATAAAAATTGACAAGATTTTCTAGTTTTACTGAGGAATTGACATACATCACTCTATGTTTAAGGCATACAACCATGGTGATTTGATTTACGTATATTGTGAAGAGATTATCGCAGTAGTCTTCCTGTATTCTGTATGCATCACCTCATATGGATACAATAAAATGAAAATTTAAAACATTCTTCTGAAACTAATGTCACATTGTGTGTCAACTATAAGGATAAAAACAAAACAAACTTTTTGATGAGAACTCTTAAGATCTACACTTTTTAAAAATTTTTCTTTGTTTATTCATTTGAGACACAGAGAGAATGAGTAGGGGAGAGAGGCAGAGGGAGAGGGAGAAGCAGACTCCTTGCTGAGCCAGGAATCCAATGCAGGGCTTGATCCCAGGACCCTCAGATCATGACCTGAGCTGAAGGCAGAGGCTTAAGCATCTAAGCCACTGAAGCACCCCAAGATCTACTCTCTTAACAGCTTCCCTGGATATCATACAGCAGTATTAGCTGTAGGCATTATGTTATACCTGATACATTTGTACCTTTTGACCACCTTTCTCCAGTTCTCCCAACACCATTAAATCTGATTTATTTTCCTAGGAATTTTCCTTTTTATTAGATTTCACTTATAAGTGAGATCATACCATATTTGTTTTCCTCTGACTTATTTTATTTAGCATAATGCTTCAAGGTCCATCCTTGTTTTTTGCAAATGGTAGGATTTCCTTATTTCTTATGGCTGAATAATATAGTCTTTTGAAAACACACATTCCTAAGTCGTGCCCTAGAGACTAATTTAGGAGGTACAGGGTAGAATCTAAGATTCTGTATTTCTTAAGCTTTTCAGATGATTGTAATGTTTGCCTGGCAAAGTATTACTGTGTTCTGCGTAGGCATGCATGTAGATCCATTCATTCATTCATTTACCAAATATATTTACACCATGGTGTACCAGGCAAGGGGCTTCTGGTGCCGGAGTGTTAGTGTAGGAAAAGAAGGACACATACATGAACATGGACTTGGAGTTGTCCATGCCATGGTTATGCACAGGTCTGTAGCACAGTTAATTAGTATGAGCATTGTGGTGGTTTCTCCAGAATAGTTTGTGTTTTCCTCTCTGCAGATCCTCAGCACTCTTGTCAAAGGGATACGCAGACCTGTGACCTGCAAGATTCGCATCCTGCCATCGGTAAGGATGATGTGTTACATTTCAAGGTCCATTTTCTCTGGGGCTGTTGATTTGGGGGGTGGTGAATGATTCTCAAGGAGCTGAATTACATTTGGAGGAGGGAGTAGGGCTGAACCCACTTTGGGAACTGACAGCTAACTGTTCCCTTGGTAGCTTCACTAACCGTCCTAGGCTGTCCTCTTCCTCAGCTGGAAGATACCTTGAGCCTTGTGAAGCGGATAGAGAGGACTGGCATTGCTGCTGTCACCGTTCACGGGAGGTGAGTGGTTGCCCATCTAGTGACTGACTTGTAGGGAGGTCCTTAGCCATCTTTTTTTTTCTTTTTTAAAGATTTTATTTATTTGAGAGACACAGAGAGATAGCTAGAGAGAGCATGAGTGGGGGCGGGTGGAGGGCAGAGGGAGAGGGAAAGGGAGAAGCAGACTCCTCACTGAGCAGGGACCCCAACTTGGGGCTCGATCCCAGGGCCCTGGGATCACAACCTGAACCGAAGGCAGATGTTTAATGGACTGAACCACTCAGACGCCCTGGTCCTCAGCCACTTAACAATGCTTCTCCAGACCCCGATGACCCAGGTGACCACAACTTTTCTTCTACAGATGCAGCCTACCTCTGCCTAGGTTTTTGATGTCCTGTAAGTCCTGAGGGCAGTCAAACCCTTTATAGGCTGGCATTCTTCTTTGTTTCATTCATTGAGCACCTACTGGAGGTATACACTGCACTAAGTATAAAGACAGAAGGAGAGGAAGGTTGAGTTAAGAGACACAAGAGGAAGAAGAAACGCCCATACCCTCAGGATGTGTAAATGGTAGAGATTGAGTGATAGGTTCAGAATTGTGCCATGCAGCCAGGAAGTGGTGGAATTAGAACTCTGACTCTGAATCTCACTTTCTTTCCACTACGTTGAGCAATGGCCTCTCCTTCAAATGATAAGGTGCAGATGACTGTTCTTTTAAAGCCACTGCCTCTTCTGTCTGCCCTTGTTGGCCTTCCAGCTGTCACAATGACTACTTGAAACAGCCCTTGTATCTGTAGCTAATGTGCTGTCTTCTGGGAGCTGATGTGTTGCTGACAGCTGCTTTTGGTTTCCCAGGCCGATTTGTTCCCTGTGTCTGTCATGTGCATTTGTACATCCCAGGGCAACAGACTTTAGCCAGAGTGACCTGTTTTCTCTGAGGGTTGTTCTTTTTGGGTTCAGGGGTCTTGTGGGAACAGCCCGCTGTTTGCTGGTTGTGTCTATTACAGCATTTCAGACAAGTGAACCCATAACTTCAGCGGGTAAAAGAGAAAAGCAGAGCTGTGTGGGTTGAAGCCAGTAGGGGGTGGTGAAAGGCCACACACATGTACACACATGCCCCTCCCTGCCACCGCAGGCTCTAAGCTCAGGCTGCCTGGTTTGGGCTCCTGGCTCTGCTGCTTATTGGCTGTGTATCCTTGTACAAATCACTTAACATCTCTGAGTACCACATTCCTCATTTGGAAATTAAAATAATTTTTGCTTTATAGGGTTGCCTTGAGGCTTTTATGAGATCGTGAATATATAGCCTTGGCACAGTGCCTGGCACATGGTATTCTCTGAATAAATATAGCTATTCCTTTTTGCCAGTAGTTGGAAACACCTGGAAGACAGATCTCAGTATTTCAAGAAGGGCCTTCAGGCCATCAAAGCTGTGGAGGATGGACTAGACTGGCTGCTGGGGGTGTGGGGTTGTGGAGGTGGAGGATGGGTTGACAGGCCTTCTGAGGCCCTGTGGTCTCTGACCCTTTTATTGAGGAGTGTATGAGAAGGGATGGGCCCAGGCAAGACCTAAGCAAGGGCTGTCTGATCGACCATCTCTATTGCTCATTCCTGAGCACAACTTAGATCAGGGCTCACTTCAGTATCCCAGAGACTCACTCATACATAAGAACTTCTTGCAGTTGACCTTGGAAAGAGGGGCCCCAGGCTGTGGTCCTGCCTTACTGGGGCTCGTTGCGACAGCAGTGATCTGTGGCCTGTCCTGGCTCCTGGGTCTACCCTGTGCCAGGTGCCTTTCCCCAGGATCAGCTGCCCAACTTGGCCTCAACATAGACAGCTGTGTGGGAGTGGCCACACTGAGGGCAGCAGCTGTTCCCAGTCTCATAGGGAGGGCAGGACCAGGACAGTAGCGGCAGCATTCTTATAGCACTGTCCCTCATCTCTGGCAGAGGTGAGGGGAAGCCAGGAAAAGGCAGTGTGACCTTGAGAGCCATGTCACCCACACCAGCCCTCTGCAGCCATGCCTCACCTGCAGGCCTGAAGAGCTGGATTTGCCTTCCCAGCAGGAGCTAATGCCCCTTACAACAGAGGTCATGGAGAGACAACCTCTGCAGTCCAGAACCCTGTTCTTCATGGCCACGTGACCTTCCTGAGGTTCAGCAGGGAGGACAGTAGGGTTTGGCTAAGGTAAACCTGTTCGAACTGTGACATGGCCTCAGGCCTCGGCCCCATCTTTTTTCTTTATTTCCAAGGAAGCGGGAGGAACGACCTCAGCACCCCGTCAGCTGTGAAGCCATCAAAGCCATTGCTGAAACCCTCTCCATTCCTGTCATAGCCAAGTAAGCCTCTCTTCTTCATCCTTGACTGTTTTATGCTCCACCTCACTCTGAGGGATTTGAGCTGACATACAAAAAATGGACAGAGATAGCATTAAAAAATGATCTAAGGGAAAAGGAAACAAAGGTGGGACAAAAAAATGAGGTTGGGCATGAGGCTGAAAAATAGCTATCATGTCCCCTGGCCTCTGGTGAGTGGCTGCGGTTAAGTGTGCAGCAGGCAGGACATTCTGATGGAGGGGTTAAGGTAAGGGAGTGTTCAGGGGACAGGGAGAGCGAGAAGGCAGTCCATGAAGCAGGCCTAGGGGAAAGTGAGGTCATCCCCAGAGTTAGGTGTACAGGGTGTAGGGTGCGGAGTCCCAAGCCAGAGCATACAGAGATATGGTTAGGGGGCATAAGGCAGGTCACAGACCAAAGCACTCTGGGCAGCTATAGGACCAGGAACCGAGACACTTGTGAGGTACCAATGACCAACCCAGAGGTTTAGTAGTAAGACTGTGTCCACTTGTCACTAGTGAGCTGGCTGTGTGGGCCAGTTGGGATCCACCATAGCCTTGCCCCTTAGGATGGCACAGAGCCTGAGGACACGGTGGGAACAAAGAAGTTCCAAAGCCCCAAAGCCCTGAAAAAAAGGCATGCCTGACTGGTGGGAAGGAGGGAGGGAGCTAAGGTTGGGGGTCTTAGCCCGGCCTGGTTGTCTTGTCACTAGACCAAGGAATTGTAGGAGTGGCTTGGAGAGGGTAGGGCTACTCAAGAGCCTGGATCCTGATGCTGCTGCTGCCACCTGGGGGTCTTCCCCACAATACATACACCACTGTCTGGATTGAGGCTGTCACCGGACTCCTAATGGAACAGATGCAAACAGCGGTTTCCAAGGGGGCCCTTGGGGCCTCAGGGTGGCAGGAAGGGAAATTGCAACCAAACTGGGCCTCCTTCCTTCCTCTCATAATCACCACTGTGTCTGTGGTTTTTGACCCACCATTAGCAGATATATAGGTGCCCCAGACTGGGGGTTTTCGTGTGATCCCAGCATCTACTTACAGACCTATGGCTTCACATTTGGGCTGGCTTTAGGGTGAGGAGGAAGGAAGGTCAGATCTTTGGGAGACATGTTACATGCAAGGCCTGGCTTACGCTGTTTCACTGCATTATTTCACTTGGTGTTCCTGACCCCAAATTGGGGTGTGTATTATGACCTCTGGTCTCCCCAAGTGCTCATAGCTGAAGGATTTGGCCAAATCCACACAGTTAGAGAGTAACAGCTCTGAGAATTGCCTTGCTCTGAAAATGCTGGTATAAGGATGGGGACACTCCTCACTCCCCTGTTGCCTTTCAGCGGAGGATCTCATGACCATATCCAAAAGTATTTGGACATAGAGGACTTTCGACAAGCCACAGCAGCCTCTTCAGTGATGGTGGCCCGAGCTGCCATGTGGAACCCGTCCATCTTTCTCAAGGAGGGTCTGCGACCCCTGGAGGAGGTCATGCACAAGTACATCCGATATGTATGTCTATGCACTTTTTCCAAAGAAACATTTCTGTCTGCCACATTCCTGTAAAAAACGCCTTTGGTGAGCCCCCAGCCGCCAACAGCCCTGTTGTTCCTCTCCTTTTCTTTTTAGTTCTTATAGTGTGGCATTGGGTCTCCCTGTTGGCCATGTGAAGAGAGTGTGCTGAGGAGGCATGCTCCTACCATTACCTCCTTCTAAAGCTTCCAGGCTTGGGGGTCATAGTAGGGAGCCCTGGATTCTGGATGCTTCCAGGGCCCAAACGTGTGATGTCTCTGCTTTTCTTTCTCACCACTCCCGCCACGTACCTGCCCTCACAATGACAGTGATATCTATATCACTGAAGACACCCATGCCAAAGGGCTGGTGCCTGAGAAGCCACAGCCTGGAGGAGCCGTGATAACCATTATTGGGGACAGATTATCTCTGTAGAGACTTCTCTCTGGTTTTAAGTCAGAATCACTTCTAAAACTCTTTTTTTTGCTAATTTCCAGAACGCTTTAACCTCTGACTTAGGGACTAGCCTAACTTTAATCCTCTTCTTAGGGACTAGCTTTTTCCTCTCACTGAGAGCTGGATGGTAGTGCCAGAGGCATTTCCCTCTGAAGGAACTTTTTGACCAGTTCAGCTGCCCTGTCCCTTTGGCACAATCCTAGAATTCTGTGAGACTCTGATCAGCTGTACATTATAGGCAGAGGCAGAGTAGTCCAGCCCTGAGCAGAGAGTCCAGCCCTCATCCTCTTCAATACTGGGAGGGTCAGGAGCTTCTCAGATCCTCAGACTCCCCATACCCTCTTCAGGCCATGGCCATGCTTGTGGCCGCCGTGGCTGCCGTGGCCTGTGGGTATCCCCAGGACTGTGTAAACTGGCAATGGGAGGAGGCCCTGAGGCTTCTATCCAGAGATGAGCAGTTTCTGTTCTAGAGCCTCCCCTGCTTGATACTATAGCCCTCATCCCCTGGGTTCCAAATGTCCTGTTGGGCAGGTTGGTGACGACTTGGCTCTCCTGTACCTTGGGCCAGCCAGAGACAAGGGGGACTTGCCTTAGCCTAGGCTACCTGTTGAGCTCTTGCAGGCGGCTGGCCCATCTGTAGCAGAGAAGATACACGCAGCCCTGCTCCCTGGGTGAAAGGCGATGTTATTCCTACTCAATGTGTCCCTTGGCAGCATCTTAAGAGCTGTCATTCTGGAGGAAGGGCGTGGCTTGCAAGCAAAGGCAGGGCTGCTTCTGGTCCAGCCAGGTGCCTTCTGCCCCCCGACAAGCCGAATCAAGGCCCTGCCACTAGCTGGGGCTTGCCACCTGATCTCTGCGTTGTCCTCTGCGTATCATGCCGCCTTCTCAGGTGCTGAAGACACAGGCCTAGGTGGAGGTATTAGAAGAGCGTAGAGGGCGAGGGCCGGGGCACCTCTCATGCAGTGTGTTTCTATTTGCCCCAGCCAGGCGGGCTTCTAGTGTGTCTCCCTATGCAGCCAGCTTGCCTCCCTGAGCCTGCATTTGTTAGGAGTGGTGGTAACAGCTGCACCTCACGCTTGTGAGACTTGTGAAACTCAGTGAGGGGGCAAGTCACATGTGAACATGATTGGTAGATGGTGCTGTGCTTCCCACACAGGTGGGTGTTGGAGACAGGTAATTTAAGATGTGTGCAAGGAGGTTACCCACTATGTATAGAAACAGAAGAATCTCAGCCCTGTCCTGGTACTGCTCCTGCCACACTAGAATCTGACTTGCTCCTCGTCTCTGCCCTGGAAGGGCAGCAGGTCCTCTGTGGTAGCCTGTGGTGGCTGAAGCAGGAAGGGCTCCCTACACATCTGGACATCCTTCAGGCTGTCTGGTAGAGCGTGCTCCCAACCCTGGGTCTCAACTATGACTCTCGAGCTTTGTACCGCTTACTGGAGGAGTAGATGGCCAGGGTGGAGGTGGTTTTCCTTATGGACTCACACCATCCCAGCTGCAAACACACCTCTGCTGTCTCCTTGGAGCCCCTTTCTCTGCCATCGGGGCATAGTTCAGGCCTCAGAGGCTGCCTGGGCAGCAAGTGGGCTCATGCTGCTTCTTCCCTCAGGCCATACAGTATGAGAACCACTACACCAACACCAAGTACTGCTTGTGCCAGATGCTACGAGAACAGCTGGAGTCGCCCCAGGGAAGGTTGCTCCATGCTGCCCAGTCTTCCCAGGAAATTTGGTGAGAGAGGCACTGGCTGTCCGTCATTCCGTGCAGATGTTGCCAGGCTTGACTCTGAGCCCTAAATTGACTATTGGGGACTAGGGATGCAGCTTCTGGAGGTAGATGTACAGGACTGGGGTGGTGGTACAGTCTCACTTCGCAGAAGAGAACACTTAACGAAGCTTTGGAACTTTCCATCCCTGGACTGATGTCACAGCAGAATTTGGGGAAGTAGAGTGCTGGTAGGATGGAGGGATATGGGGGCTGGGCTTGGGAATTCCTGGGGAAAAGGGGGCTTTCACGGTAACAGATCTGTCACACACCAGACCCAATAATGGTCAGGAAAGTGGGGGTTTAGAATTTAGCCCCTGCCCTGAGCCTGTGTTCACAGCCCATAACTCTACAATCCGGGAGGCTACACCTTGGCACTCTATATTTAGTACAGCTCCTCACAACCTGGCCTGATACCTGTTCCTCTAGCTCACTGTCTACTTGTCTGTTTTCCCAACTCCACATCTGTGCTCATCCTGGGTCTTCTGCCTGAATACTCTTTCCTCGTCCCTCCTCAGAGAAACTTTCCTAAACCACACTTGCGCCCAGGCACCCATCTCACGAATATCCTTTAGCCCTCAAGGTGCTTCCTAGAAGGGAAAAAATGTTGCTAGAACTCTCTTCCCAACCCTGGGCTTGTGGTGTTTGCTCTGTCCCCATTTCACATAGCTTAACCAGGTTGGCTCAGGTGTCTTATGAGTTTAAGAGAAGGAGTTCTGGGTGGTACCTCAGTTTAGGCTAGACCTAACTGCTTGGGCTAGGGCAGGAAGTGGGGAACCACTTAGTGGTCATGGCCTCTGTCTCTTCCTCCCTTGGGCCCATGAGGATGGGGCTGTCTATAACCTAGGCTCTTGTTCAGTGTAGGTCAGTTCACTCACTGCTGGCTGGGTGGCTGGGGACACTTGCCTGTGTTTTTTTCTTTGGAAGAGAGGCTGGGCTCAGGTGGTAGAGGTGACCTTTTACAGCCTTTTCCACCCAGCCCAGCCTGCCCTCCAGTATCCAGCTTCAGAGCCTCTGCCAGGTCCAGGCTGATCCCAGTGGTTGGAAGGGGAACCCCCTGATGGCTAGGTCTCAGTGGCGTGTGTGTGTGTGTGTGTGTATACACGGGGGTGGGGTGGGGTGGTCATTTCTCAGTGGTGAGGCCCTGGGCTCTCAGGAGTTTCCTGGATGCTGGGCCCACTAAGGGGTTTGTTCTGCTCTGCTTGTCCTTCCACAGTGAGGCCTTTGGCCTTGGTGCCTTCTATGAGGAGATCACACAAGAGCTAAATGCCCGGCGGACTGAGCTCTTGGCCAGAACCCCAGAGGCTGTGGGGGAACCAGCTGAAGACACCTCTGGTATCATTAAGATGGCTGTCAGGTTTGACCGGTAGGTCTCCAGGTTGACCTCAGCTTGGCCAGGACCTGTGCGCTCAGCTGGCTGTTTGCTGTACATGGTTAATGCCAAGTTCAGGGACCACAGGTCTTCTTGGTTTGGATCCTTGTTCTCACTTTTCAGCATCCCAAAGAAGGCAATTTGGGAAGATGGTCCCTGAAGGCCCAGGCAGCACTGTCAGGGGTGTGCATGTTGTCCCAGGGTGACCAAACTTCTCCTTTTCCTTGATCCACCTTGTCCCACAACTCAGGGGACATAATCTGGGTGGTTACTGAGCGAGATCCCAGACCATTGCATGGCCACCTATGTTCCCAAACCTCACCCAGTCCCTTCTGGCTTGTCTTGAGAGGCAACTGGATCTTCTTCTTCTCGTCCACACCATCTCCCCCACCCCACCCCACCCCCACTCTGTTTTAAAGTAGGCTCCATGCTGGGCTGGAGCCCAGCGGGGGTGGGGGGCTTAAACTCACCACCCTGAGATCAAGACCTGAGCTGAGATCAAGAGTTGGACACTTGGGGCGCCTGGGTCGCTCAGTTGGTTAAGCGACTGCCTTTGGCTCAGGTCATGATCCTGGAGACCCGGGATCGAGTCCCACATCGGGCTCCCTGCTCGGCGGGAAGCCTGCTTCTCCCTCTCTCACTCCCCCTGCTTGTGTTCCCTCTCTGGCTGCGTTTCTCTCTGTCAAATAAATAAAATCTTAAAAAAAAAAAAAAAAAAAAGAGTTGGTCACTTAACTGAGTGAGCCACCCAGGCCATTCTGGGCTTTCATTTTTGGCTATTGAAAGTTGTTTTCCAGGCTAGAGTTCAGAGTGCTGGGAGTTCACTTCATATCCCAATTCCCTAAG